>CAWVNZ010001066.1:0-56051 GCA_963930735.1 Dioctria linearis
AAATTTGCGACAATAAAAAATTAGTTTTTGAAAAATTTACTATTTATAGAAAAGGCAATCCCTGGCGCAATTAAAATTTGCGACAGTAGAAAATTATTTTTTGCAAAATTTACTAAAGAAAAGGCAATCCCTGGCGAAATGAAAATTTGCGACAGCAAAAAATTAATTTTTGAAAAATTTACTATAGAAAAGGCAATCCCTGGCGCAATTAAAATTTGCGACAGTAGAAAATTATTTTTTGAAAAATTTACTGTAGAAAAGGCAATCCCTGGCGTATTTAAAATTTGCGACAGTAAAAAATTATTTTTTGAATAATTTACTATAGAAAAGGCAATCCCTGGCGAAATTAAAATTTGCGTGATTAAAATTTTGCGAGAGTAGAAAATTATTTTTTGAAAAATTTACTATAGAAAAGGCAATCCCTGGCGCAATTAAAATTTGCGACAGTAAAAAATTATTTTTTTGCAAAATTTACTATAGAAAAGGCAATCCCTGTCGCAATTAAAATTTGCGACAGTAGAAAATAATTTTTTGAAACATTTACAATAGAAAAGGCAATCCCTGGCGCAATTAAAATTTGCGACAGTAGAAAATTATTTTTTGAAAAATTTACTGTAGAAAAGGCAATCCCTGGCGTATTTAAATTTTGCGACAGTAAAAATTATTTTTTGAATAATTTACTATAGAAAAGGCAATCCTTGGCGTAATAAAAATGTGCGACAGTAAAAAATTATTTTTTGAAAAATTTACTGTAGTAAAGGCAATCCCTGGCGTAATTAAAATTTTCGACAGTAAAAAATTATTTTTTGAAAAATTTACTGTAGAAAAGGCAATACCTGGAGCAATTAAAATTTGCGACAGTAAAAAATAAATTTTTGAACAATTCACTATAGAAAAGGCAATCCCTGGCGCAATTAAAATTTGCGACAGTATAAAATTAAATTTTGAAAAATTTACTATAGAAAAGGCAATCCCTGGCGTAATTAAAATTTGCGACAGTAAAAAATTAGTTTTTGAAAAATTTTCTATAGAAAAGGCAATCCCTGGCGCAATTAAAATTTGCGACAGTAGACAATTATTTTTTGCAAAATTTACTATAGAAAGGAAATCCCTGTCGAAATTAAAATTTGCGACAGCAAAAAATTAATTTTTGAAAAATTTACTATAGAAAAGGCAATCCCTGGCGTATTTAAAATTTGCGACAGTATAAAATTAAATTTTGAAAAATTTACTATACAAAAGGCAATACCTGGCGTAATTAAAATCTGCCACAGTAGAAAATTATTTTTTGAATAATTTACTATAGAATAGGCAATCCCTGACTTAATTAAAATTTGCGACAGTAAAAAATAATTTTTTGAAAAATTTACTATAGAAAAGGCAATCCCTGGCGTAATTAAAATTTGCGACAGTATAAAATTAAATTTTGAAAAATTTACTATAGAAAAGGCAATCCCTGGCGCAATTAAAATTTGCGACAGTAAAAATTACTTTTTGAAAAATTTACTGTAGAAAGGCAATCCCTGGCGCAATTAAAATTTGCGACAGTAAAAAATTATTTTTGAAAAATTTACTATAGAAAAGGCAATTCCTGGCGTAATTAAAATTTACGACAGTAAAAAATTATTTTTTTGAAAAATTTACTGTAGAAAAGGCAATCCCTGGCGCAATTAAAATTTGCGACAGTATAAAATTAAATTTTGAAAAATTTACTATAGAAAAGGCAATCCCTGGCGTAATTAAAATGAGCGACAGTAGAAAATTATTTTTTGAATAATTTACTATAGAAAAGGCAATACCTGGCGTAATTAAAATTTGTGACAGTAAAAAATTATTTTTTGAAAAATTTACTATAGAAAAGGCAATCCCTGGCGTAATTAAAATTTTCGACAGTAAAAAATTATTTTTTGAAAAATTTACTATAGAAAAGGCAATACCTGGCGCAATTAAAATTTGTGACAGTAGAAAATTAATTTTTGAAAAATTTACTGTAGAAAAGGCAATCCCTGGCGCAATTAAAATTTGCGACAGTAGAAAATTATTTTTTGAAAAATTTACTGTAGAAAAGGCAATACCTGGCGCAATTAAAATTTGCGATAGTAAAAAATTAATTTTTGAAAAATTTACTATGGAAAAGGCAATCCCTGCGCAATTAAAATTTGCGACAGTGTAAAATTAAATTTTGAAAAATTTACTATAGAAAAGGCAATCCCTGGCGTAATTAAAATTTGCGACAGTAAAAAAATAGTTTTTGAAAAATTTACTATAGAAAAGGCCATCCCTGGCGCAATTAAAATTTGCGACAGTAGAAAATTATTTTTTGCAAAATTTACTATAGAGAGGCAATCCCTGGCGTAATTAAAATTTTGGACAGTAAAAAATTGTTTTTTGAAAAATTTACAAAAAAAAGGCAATCGCTGGCGTATATAAAATTTGCGACAGTAGAAAATTAATTTTTGAAAAATTTACTGTAGAAAAGGCAATCCCTGGCGCAATTAAAAATTTGCGACAGTAGAAAATTATTTTTTGAAAAATTTACTGTAGAAAAGGCAATACCTGGCGCAATTAAAATTTGCGACAGTAAAAAATTACTTTTTGAAAAATTTACTATAGAAAAGGCCATCCCTGGCGTAATTAAAATTTGTGACAGTAAAAAATTAATTTTTGAAAAATTTAATATAGAAAAGGCAATCCCTGGCGTAATTAAAATTTGCGACAGTAAAAAATTATTTTTTGAAAAATTTACTATAGAAAAGGCAATCCCTGGCGTAAATTTGCGACAGTAAAAAATTATTTTTTGAAA
This sequence comes from Dioctria linearis, assembly GCA_963930735.1. Lineage (NCBI taxonomy): Eukaryota > Metazoa > Arthropoda > Insecta > Diptera > Asilidae > Dioctria > Dioctria linearis. The sequence continues at coordinate 2,804 of CAWVNZ010001066.1, forward strand.
AATTTACTATAGAAAAGGCAATACCTGGCGCAATTAAAATTTGCGACAGTAAAAAATTATTTTTTTGAAAAATTTACTGTAGAAAAGGCAATCCCTGGCGCAATTAAAATTTGCGACAGTATAAAATTAAATTTTGAAAAATTTACTATAGAAAAGGCAATCCCTGGCGTAATTAAAATGTGCGACAGTAGAAAATTATTTTTTGAATAATTTACTATAGAAAAGGCAATACCTGGCGTAATTAAAATTTGTGACAGTAAAAAATTATTTTTTGAAAAATTTACTATAGAAAAGGCAATCCCTGGCGCAATTAAAATTTGTGACAGTAGAAAATTAATTTTTGAAAAATTTACTGTAGAAAAGGCAATCCCTGGCGCAATTAAAATTTGCGACAGTAGAAAATTATTTTTTGAAAAATTTACTGTAGAAAAGGCAATACCTGGCGCAATTAAAATTTGCGATAGTAAAAAATTAATTTTTGAAAAATTTACTATGGAAAAGGCAATCCCTGCGCAATTAAAATTTGCGACAGTGTAAAATTAAATTTTGAAAAATTTACTATAGAAAAGGCAATCCCTGGCGTAATTAAAATTTGCGACAGTAAAAAAATAGTTTTTGAAAAATTTACTATAGAAAAGGCCATCCCTGGCGCAATTAAAATTTGCGACAGTAGAAAATTATTTTTTGCAAAATTTACTATAGAGAGGCAATCCCTGGCGTAATTAAAATTTTGGACAGTAAAAAATTGTTTTTTGAAAAATTTACAAAAAAAAGGCAATCGCTGACGTATATAAAATTTGCGACAGTAGAAAATTAATTTTTGAAAAATTTACTGTAGAAAAGGCAATACCTGGCGCAATTAAAATTTGCGACAGTAAAAAATTACTTTTTGAAAAATTTACTATAGAAAAGGCAATCCCTGGCGTATTTAGTTTTTGAAAAATTTACTATAGAAGAGGCAATCCCTGGCGCAATTAAAATTTGCGACAGTAGAAAATTATTTTTTGCAAAATTTACTATAGAAAAGGTAATCCCTGGCGTAATTAAAATTTGCGACAGTAAAAAATAATTTTTTGAAAAATTTACTGTAGTAAAGGCAATCCCTGGCGCAATTAAAATTTGCGACAGTAAAAAATTATTTTTTGAAAAATTTACTATAGAAAAGGCAATTCCTGGCGTAATTAAAATTTGCGACAGTATAAAATTATTTTTTGAAAAATTTACTGTAGAAAAGGCAATCCCTGGCGCAATTAAAATTTGCGACAGTAGAAAATTATTTTTTGCAAAATTTACTATAGAGAGGCAATCCCTGGCGAAATTAAAATTTGCGACAGCAAAAAATTAATTTTTGAAAAATTTACTATAGAAAAGGCAATCCCTGGCGTATTTAAAATTTGCGACAGTATAAAATTAAATTTTTGAAAAATTTACTATACAAAAGGCAATACCTGGCGTAATTAAAATTTGCGACAGTAGAAAATTATTTTTTGAATAATTTACTATAGAAAAGGCAATCCCTGGCGTAATTAAAATTTGCGACAGTAAAAAATAATTTTTTGAAAAATTTACTGTAGAAAAGGCAATCCCTGGCGCAATTAAAATTTGCGACAGTAAAAAATTATTTTTTGAAAAATTTACTATAGAAAAGGCAATTCCTGGCGTAATTAAAATTTGCGACAGTATAAAATTATTTTTTGAAAAATTTACTGTAGAAAAGGCAATCCCTGGCGCAATTAAAATTTGCGACAGTAGAAAATTAATTTTTGAAAAATTTACTATAGAAAAAGCAATCCCTGGCGTAAATTTGCAACAGTAAAAAATTATTTTTTGAAAAATTTACTATAGAAAAGGCAATACCTGGCGCAATTAAAATTTGCAACAGTATAAAATTAAATTTTGAAAAATTTACTATAGAAAAGGCAATCCCTGACGTATTTAAAATTTGCGACAGTAAAAAGTTATTTTTTGAAAAATTTACTGTAGAAAAGACAATCCCTGGCGCAATTAAAATTTGCGACAGTATAAAATTATTTTTTGAAAAATTTACTATAGAAAAGGCAATTCCTGGCGTAATTAAAATTTGCGACAGTATAAAATTATTTTTTGAAAAATTTACTGTAGAAAAGGCAATCCCTGGCGCAATTAAAATTTGCGACAGTAGAAAATTAATTTTTTAAAAATTTACTATAGAAAAGGCAATCCCTGGCGTAAATTTGCGACAGTAAAAAATTATTTTTTGAAAAATTTACTATAGAAAAGGCAATACCTGGCGCAATTAAAATTTGCGACAGTATAAAATTAAATTTTGAAAAATTTACTATAGAAAAGGCAATCCCTGACGTATGTAAAATTTGCGACAGTAAAAAGTTATTTTTTGAAAAATTTACTGTAGAAGAGGCAATCCCTGGTGGATTTAAAATTTGCGACAGTAAAAAATTATTTTTTGAAAAATTTACTGTAGAAAAGGCAATCCCTGGCGCAATTAAAATTTGCGACAGTATAAAATTAAATTTTGAAAAATTGACTATAAAAAAGGCAATCCCTGTCGCAATTAAAATTTGCGACAGTATAAAATTAATTTTTGAAAAATTTACTATAGAAAAGGCAATCCCTGGCGTATTTAAAATTTGCGACAGTAAAAAATTATTTTTTGAAAAATTTACTGTAGAAAAGGCAATCCCTGGTGGATTTAAAATTTGCGACAGTAAACAATTATTTTTTGAAAAATTTACTGTATAAAAGGCAATCCCTGGCGCAATTAAAATTTGCGACAGTATAAAATTAAATTTTGAAAAATTTACTATAGAAAAGGCAAACCTGGCGCAATTAAAATTTGCCACAGTATAAAATTAATTTTTGAAAAATTTACAGTAGAAAAGGCAATCCGTGGCGCAATTAAAATTTGCGACAGTATAAAATTAAATTTTGAAAAATTTACTATAGAAAAGGCAATCCCTGGCGTAATTAAAATTTTCGGCAGTAAAAAATTAATTTTTGAAAAATTTACTATAGAAGAGGCAATCCCTGGCGTATTTAAAATTTGCGACAATAAAAAATTAGTTTTTGAAAAATTTACTATAGAAAAGGCAATCCCTGGCGTAATTAAAATTTGCGACAGTAAAAAATTATTTTTTGAAAAATTTACTGTAGAAAAGGCAATCCCTGGCGTAATTAAAATTTGCGACAGTATAAAATAAAATTTTGAAAAATTTACTATAGAAAAGCAATACCTGGCGTAATTAAAATTTGCGACAGTAGAAAATTATTTTTTGAATAATTTACTATAGAAAAGCAATCCCTGGCGTAATTAAAATTTGCGACAGTAAAAAATAATTTTTTGAAAAATTTACTATAGAAAAGGCAATCCCTGGCGTAATTAAAATTTTGGACAGTAAAAAATTATGTTTTGAAAAATTTACTATAGAAAAAGCAATCCCTGGCGCAATCAAAAATTTGCGACAGTAGAAAATTAATTTTTGAAAAATATACTGTAGAAAAGGCAATCCCTGGCGCAATTAAAATTTGCGACAGTAGAAAATTATTTTTTGAAAAATTTACTGTAGAAAAGGCAATACCTGGCGCAATTAAAATTTGCGACAGTAAAAAATTAATTTTTGAAAAATTTATTATAGAAAAGGCAATCCCTGGCGTAATTAAAATTTGCGACAGTAAAAAATTAATTTTTGAAAAATTTAATATAGAAAAGGCAATCCCTGGCGTAATTAAAATTTGCGACAGTAAAAAATTATTTTTTGAAAAATTTACTATAGAAAAGGCAATCCCTGGCGTAAATTTGCGACAGTAAAAAATTATTTTTTGAAAAAATTACTATAGAAAAGGCAATACCTGGCGCAATTAAAATTTGCGACAGTAAAAAATTATTTTTTGAAAAATTTACTATACAAAAGGCAATCCCTGGCGCAATTAAAATTTGCGACAGTAAAAAATTATTTTTTGAATAATTTACTATAGAAAAGGCAATCCCTGGCGTAATTAAAATTTGCGACAGAAAAAAATTATTTTTTGAAAAATTTACTATAGAAACGGCAATACTTGGCGCAATTAGAATTTGCGACAGTAAAAAATGAATTTTTGAAAAATTTACTATAGAAAAGGCAATCCCTGGCGTATTTAAAATTTGCGACAGTAAAAATTAATTTTTGAAAAATTTAATATAGAAAAGGCAATCCCTGGCGTAATTAAAATTTGCGACAGTAAAAAATTATTTTTTGAAAAATTTAGTGTAGAAAAGGCAATTCCTGGCGTAATTAAAATTTGCGACAGTAAAAATTAATTTTTGAAAAATTTACTATAGAAAAGGCAATCCCTGGCGTAATTAAAATTTGCGACAGTAAAAAATTATTTTTTGAAAAATTTAGTGTAGAAAAGGCAATTCCTGGCGTAATTAAAATTTGCGACAGTAAAAAATATTTTTTGAATAATTTACTATAGAAAAGGCAATCCCTGGCCCAATTAAAATTTGCGACAGTAAAAAATTATTTTTTGCAAAATTTACTATAGAAAAGGCAATCCCTGGCGTATTTAAAATTTGCGACAGTAAAAAATTAAATTTTGAAAAATTTACTATAGAAAAGGCAATCCTTGGTGCAATTAGAATTTGCGACAGTAAAAAACTATTTTTTGCAAAATTTACTGTAGAAAAGGCAATCCTTGGCGCAATTAAAATTTGCGACAGTAAAAAATTATTTTTTGCAAAATTTACTATAGAAAAGGCAATCCCTGGTGTAATTAAAATTTGCGACAGTAAAAAATTAGTTTTTGAAAAATTTACAGTAGAAAAGGCAATTGCTGGCGCAGTTAAAATTTGCGACAGTAAAAAATTATTTTTTGCAAAATTTACTATAGAAATGGCAATCCCTGGCGTAATTAAAATTTGCGAAAGTAGAAAATTAGTTTTTAAAGAATTTACTGTAGAAAAGGCAATCCCTGCCGCAATTAAAATTTGCGACAGTAAAAAATTAAATTTTGCAAAATTTACTATAGAAAGGGCAATCCCTGGCGTAATTAAAATTTGCGACAGTAAAAAATTATTTTTTGAAAAATTTACTGTAGAAAAGGCAATCCCTGGCGCAATTAAAATTTTCGACAGTAAAAAAGTATTTTTTGAAAAATTTACTATAGAAAAGGCAATCCCTGGCGTATTTAAAATTTGCGGCAGTAAAAAATTAATTTTTGAAGAATTTACTATAGAAAAGGCAATCCCTGGCGTAATTAAAATTTGCGACAGTAAAAAATTATTTTTTGAAAAATTTACTGTAGAAAAGGCAATTCCTGGCGTAATTAAAATTTGCTACAGTAAAAAATTATTTTTTGAATAATTTACTATAGAAAAGGCAATCCCTGGCGCAATTAAAATTTGCGACAGTAAAAAATTATTTTTTGAATAATTTACTATAGAAAAGGCAATCCCTGGCGTATTTAAAATTTGCGACAGTATAAAATTAAATTTTGAAAAATTTACTATAGAAAAGGCAATCCTTGGCGCAATTAGAATTTGCGACAGTAAAAAATTATTTTTTGCAAAATTTATTACAGAAAAGGCAATCCCTGGCGTATTCAAAATTTGCGACAGTAGAATATTAGTTTTTGAAAAATTTACTGTAGAAAAGGCAATCCTTGGCGCAATCAAAATTTGCGACAGTAAAAAATTATTTTTTGCAAAATTTACTATAGAAAAGGCAATCCCTGGTGTAATTAAAATTTGCGACAGTAAAAAATTAGTTTTTGAAAAATTTACAGTAGAAAAGGCAATCTCTGGCGCATTTAAAATTTGCGACAGTAAAAAATTATTTTTTGCAAATTTTACTATAGAAAAGGCAATCCCTGGCGTAATTAAAATTTGCGACAGTAGAAAATTAGTTTCTGAAAAATTTACTATAGAAAAGGCAATCCCTGCCGCAATTAAAATTTGCGACAGTAAAAAATTAAATTTTGAAAAATTTACTATAGAAAAGGCAATCCCTGGTGTAATTAAAATTTGCGACAGTAAAAAATTAGTTTTTGAAAAATTTACAGTAGAAAAGGCAATCCCTGGCGCAATTAAAATTTGCGACAGTAAAAAATTATTTTTTGCAAAATTTACTATAGAAAAGGCAATTCCTGGCGTAATTAAAATTTGCGACAGTAGAAAATTAGTTTTTGAAAAATTTACTGTAGAAAAGGCAATCCCTGCCGCAATTAAAATTTGGGACAGTAAAAAATTAAATTTTGAAAAATTTACTATAGAAAAGGCAATCCCTGGTGTAATTAAAATTTGCGACAGTAAAAAATTATTTTTTGCAAAATTTACTATAGAAAAGGCAATCCCTGGCGCAATTAAAATTTGCGACAGTAAAAAATTAATTTTTGAACAATTTACTATAGAAAAGGCAATCCCTGGCGTAATTAAAATTTGCGACAGTAAAAAATTATTTTTTGAAAAATTTACTATAGGAAAAACAATCCCTGGCGCAATTAAAATTTGCGACAGTATAAAATTAAATTTTGAAAAATTTACTATATAAAAGGCAATCCCTGGCGTAATTAAAATTTTAGACAGTAAAAAATTATTTTTTGAAAAATTTACTGTAGAAAAGGCAATCCCTGGCGTATTTAAAATTTGCGACAGTAAAAAATTATTTTTTGAAAAATTTACTATACAAAAGGCAATCCCTGGCGCAATTAAAATTTGCGACAGTAAAAAATTATTTTTTGAAAGATTTACTATAGAAAAGGCAATCCCTGGCGCAGTTAAAATTTGTGACAGTAGAAAATTAATTTTTGAAAAATTTACTGTAGAAAAGGCAATCCCTGGCGCAATTAAAATTTGCGACAGTAGAAAATTATTTTTTGAAAAATTTACTGTAGAAAAGGCAATACCTGGCGCAATTAAAATTTGCGATAGTAAAAAATTAATTTTTGAAAAATTTACTATGGAAAAGGCAATCCCTGCGCAATTAAAATTTGCGACAGTAGAAAATTATTTTTTGCAAAATTTACTATAGAGAGGCAATCCCTGGCGTAATTAAAATTTTGGACAGTAAAAAATTGTTTTTTGAAAAATTTACAAAAAAAAGGCAATCACTGGCGTATATAAAATTTGCGACAGTAGAAAATTAATTTTTGAAAAATTTACTGTAGAAAAGGCAATCCCTGGCGCAATTAAAATTTGCGACAGTAGAAAATTATTTTTTGAAAAATTTACTGTAGAAAAGGCAATACCTGGCGCAATTAAAATTTGCGACAGTAAAAAATTACTTTTTAAAAATTTACTATAGAAAAGGCAATCCCTGGCGTAATTAAAAGTTGTGACAGTAAAAAATTAATTTTTGAAAAATTTAATATAGAAAAGGCAATCCCTGGCGTAATTAAAATTTGCGACAGTAAAAAATTATTTTTTGAAAAATTTACTATAGAAAAGGCAATCCCTGGCGTAAATTTGCGACAGTAAAAAATTATTTTTTGAAAAATTTACTATACAAAAGGCAATACCTGGCGCAATTAAAATTTGCGACAGTAAAAAATTATTTTTTGAAAAATTTACTATAGAATAGGCAATCCCTGGCCTAATTAAAATTTGCGACAGTATAAAATTAAATTTTGAAAAAATTACTATAGAAAAGGCAATCCCTGGCGTAATTAAAATTTGCGACAGTCAAAAATTATTTTTTGAAAAATTTACTGTAGGAAAGGTAATTCCTGGCGTAATTAAAATTTGCGACAGTAAAAAATTAATTTTTGAATAATTTACTATAGAAAAGGCAATCCCTGGCGTATTTAAAATTTGCGACAGTATAAAATTAAATTTTGAAAAATTTACTATAGAAAAGGCAATACCTGGCGTAATTGAAATTTGCGACAGTAGAAAATTATTTTTTGAATAATTTACTATAGAAAAGGCAATCCCTGGCGTAATTAAAATTTGCGACAGTAAAAAATAATTTTTTGAAAAATTTACTATAGAAAATGCAATCCCTGGCGTAATTAAAATTTGCGACAGTATAAAATTAAATTTTGCAAAATTTACTATAGAAAAGGCAATCCCTGGCGCAATTAAAATTTGCGACAGTAAAAAATTATTTTTTGAAAAATTTACTGTAGAAAAGGCAATCCCTGGCGCAATTAAAATTTGCGACAGTAAAAAATTATTTTTTGAAAAATTTACTATAGAAAAGGCAATTCCTGGCGTAATTAAAATTTTCAACAGTAAAACATTATTTTTTTGACAAATTTACTGTAGAAAAGGCAATCCCTGGCGCAATTAAAATTTGTGACAGTAAAAAATTAATTTTTGAAAAATTTAATATAGAAAAGGCAATCCCTGGCGTAATTAAAATTTGCGACAGTAAAAAATTATTTTTTGAAAAATTTACTATAGAAAAGGCAATCCCTGGCGTAAATTTGCGACAGTAAAAAATTAATTTTTGAACAATTTACTATAGAAAAGGCAATCCCTGGCGTAATTAAAATTTGCGACAGTAAAAAATTATTTTTTGAAAAATTTACTGTAGAAAAGGCAATCCCTGGCGCAATTAAAATTTTCGACAGTGAAAAAGTATTTTTTGAAAAATTTACTATAGAAAAGGCAATCCCTGGCGTATTTAAAATTTGCGGCAGTAAAAAATTAATTTTTGAAAAATTTACTATAGAAAAGGCAATCCCTGGCGTAATTAAAATTTGCGACAGTAAAAAATTCTTTTTTGAAAAATTTACTGTAGAAAAGGCAATTCCTGGCGTAATTAAAATTTGCTACAGTAAAAAATTATTTTTTGAATAATTTACTATAGAAAAGGCAATCCCTGGCGCAATTAAAATTTGCGACAGTAAAAAATTATTTTTTGCAAAATTTACTATAGAAAAGGCAATCCCTGGCGTATTTAAACTTTGCGACAGTAAAAAATTATTTTTTGAAAAATTTACTGTAGAAAAGGCAATCCCTGGCGCAATTAAAATTTGCGACAGTAAAAAATTATTTTTTGAATAATTTACTATAGAAAAGGCAATCCCTGGCGTATTTAAAATTTGCGACAGTATAAAATTAAATTTTGAAAAATTTACTATAGAAAAGGCAATCCTTGGCGCAATTAGAATTTGCGACAGTAAAAAATTATTTTTTGCAAAATTTACTACAGAAAAGGCAATCCCTGGCGTATTCAAAATTTGCGACAGTAGAATATTAGTTTTTGAAAAATTTACTGTAGAAAAGGCAACCCTTGGCGCAATCAAAATTTGCGACAGTAAAAAATTATTTTTTGCAAAATTTACTATAGAAAAGGCAATCCCTGGTGTAATTAAAATTTGCGACAGTAAAAAATTAGTTTTTGAAAAATTTACAGTAGAAAAGGCAATCTCTGGCGCATTTAAAATTTGCGACAGTAAAAAATTATTTTTTTGCAAATTTTACTATAGAAAAGGCAATCCCTGGCGTAATTAAAATTTGCGACAGTAGAAAATTAGTTTTTGAAAAATTTACTATAGAAAAGGCAATCCCTGCCGCAATTAAAATTTGCGACAGTAAAAAATTAAATTTTGAAAAATTTACTATAGAAAAGGCAATCCCTGGTGTAATTAAAATTTGCGACAGTAAAAAATTAGTTTTTGAAAAATTTACAGTAGAAAAGGCAATACCTGGCGCAGTTAAAATTTGCGACAGTAAAAAATTATTTTTTGCAAAATTTACTATAGAAAAGGCAATCCCTGGCGTATTTAAAATTTGCGACAGTAAAAAATGATTTCTTGAAAAATTTACTGTAGAAAAGGCAATCCCTGGCGCAATTAAAATTTGCGACAGTAAAAAATTATTTTTTGAATAATTTACTATAGAAAAGGCAATCCCTGGCGTATTTAAAATTTGCGACAGTATAAAATTATATTTTGAAAAATTTACTATAGAAAAGGCAGTCCTTGGCGCAATTAAAATTTGCGACAGTAAAAAATTATTTTTTGCAAAATTTACTATAGAAAAGGCAATCCCTGGCGTAATTAAAATTTGCGACAGTAGAAAATTAGTTTTTGAAAAATTTACTGTAGAAAAGGCAATCCCTGCCGCAATTAAAATTTGGGACAGTAAAAAATTAAATTTTGAAAAATTTACTATAGAAAAGGCAATCCCTGGTGTAATTAAAATTTGCGACAGTAAAAAATTATTTTTTGCAAAATTTACTATAGAAAAGGCAATCCCTGGCGCAATTAAAATTTGCGACAGTAAAAAATTAATTTTTGAACAATTTACTATAGAAAAGGCAATCCCTGGCGTAATTAAAATTTGCGACAGTAAAAAATTATTTTTTGAAAAATTTACTATAGGAAAAACAATCCCTGGCGCAATTAAAATTTGCGACAGTATAAAATTAAATTTTGAAAAATTTACTATTTAAAAGGCAATCCCTGGCGTAATTAAAATTTTCGACAGTAAAAAATTATTTTTTGAATAATTTACTGTAGAAAAGGCAATCCCTGGCGTATTTAAAATTTGCGACAGTAAAAAATTATTTTTTGAAAAATTTACTATACAAAAGGCAATCCCTGGCGCAATTAAAATTTGTGACAGTAAAAAATTATTTTTTGAAAAATTTACTATAGAAAAGGCAATCCCTGGCGCAATTAAAATTTGTGACAGTAGAAAATTAATTTTTGAAAAATTTACTGTAGAAAAGGCAATCCCTGGCGCAATTAAAATTTGCGACAGTAGAAAATTATTTTTTGAAAAATTTACTGTAGAAAAGGCAATACCTGGCGCAATTAAAATTTGCGATAGTAAAAAATTAATTTTTGAAAAATTTACTATGGAAAAGGCAATCCCTGCGCAATTAAAATTTGCGACAGTAGAAAATTATTTTTTGCAAAATTTACTATAGAGAGGCAATCCCTGGCGTAATTAAAATTTTGGACAGTAAAAAATTGATTTTGAAAAATTTACAAAAAAAAGGCAATCGCTGGCGTATATAAAATTTGCGACAGTAGAAAATTAATTTTTGAAAAATTTACTGTAGAAAAGGCAATCCCTGGCGCAATTAAAATTTGCGACAGTAGAAAATTATTTTTTTAAAAATTTACTGTAGAAAAGGCAATACCTGGCGCAATTAAAATTTGCGACAGTAAAAAATTACTTTTTAAAAATTTACTATAGAAAAGGCAATCCCTGGCGTAATTAAAATTAGTGACAGTAAAAAATTAATTTTTGAAAAATTTAATATAGAAAAGGTAATCCCTGGCGTAATTAAAATTTGCGACAGTAAAAAATTATTTTTTGAAAAATTTACTATAGAAAAGGCAATCCCTGGCGTAAATTTGCGACAGTAAAAAATTATTTTTTGAAAAATTTACTATAGAAAAGGCAATACCTGGCGCAATTAAAATTTGCGACAGTAAAAAATTATTTTTTGAAAAATTTACTATAGAATAGGCAATCCCTGGCCTAATTAAAATTGCGACAGTATAAAATTAAATTTTGAAAAAATTACTATAGAAAAGGCAATCCCTGGCGTAATTAAAATTTGCGACAGTCAAAAATTATTTTTTGAAAAATTTACTGTAGGAAAGGTAATTCCTGGCGTAATTAAAATTTGCGACAGTAAAAAATTAATTTTTGAATAATTTACTATAGAAAAGGCAATCCCTGGCGTATTTAAAATTTGCGACAGTATAAAATTAAATTTTGAAAAATTTACTATAGAAAAGGCAATACCTGGCGTAATTGAAATTTGCGACAGTAGAAAATTATTTTTTGAATAATTTACTATAGAAAAGGCAATCCCTGGCGTAATTAAAATTTGCGACAGTAAAAAATAATTTTTTGAAAAATTTACTATAGAAAAGGCAATCCCTGGCGTAATTAAAATTTGCGACAGTATAAAATTAAATTTTGAAAAATTTACTATAGAAAAGGCAATCCCTGGCGCAATTAAAATTTGCGACAGTAAAAAATTATTTTTTGAAAAATTTACTGTAGAAAAGGCAATCCCTGGCGCAATTAAAATTTGCGACAGTAAAAAATTATTTTTTGAAAAATTTACTATAGAAAAGGCAATTCCTGGCGTAATTAAAATTTTCAACAGTAAAACATTATTTTTTTGACAAATTTACTGTAGAAAAGGCAATCCCTGGCGCAATTAAAATTTGCGACAGTATAAAATTAAATTTTGAAAAATTTAATATTGAAAAGGTAATCCCTGGCGTAATTAAAATGTGCGACAGTAGAAAATTATTTTTTGAATAATTTACTATAGAAAAGGCAATCCCTGGCGTAATTAAAATTTGAGACAGTAAAAGATTATTTTTTGAAAAATTTACTATAGAAAAGGCAATCCCTGGCGTAATTAAAATTTTCGACAGTAAAGAATTATTTTTTGAAAAATTTACTATAGAAAAGGCAATCCATGGCGCAATTAAAATTTGCGACAGTAGAAAATTAATTTTTGAAAAATTTACTGTAGAAAAGGCAATCCCTGGCGCAATTAAAATTTGCGAGAGTAGAAGATTATTTTTTGAAAAATTTACTGTAGAAAAGGCAATACCTGGCGCAATTAAAATTTGCGATAGTAAAAAATTAATTTTTGAAAAATTTACTATAGAAAAGGCAATCCCTGGCGTAATTAAAATTTGCGACAATATAAAATTAAATTTTGAAAAATTTACTATAGAAAATGCAATCCCTGGCGTAATTAAAATTTGCGACAGTAAAAAATTAGTTTTTGAAAAATTTACTATAGAAAAGGCAATCCCTGGCGCAATTAAAATTTGCGACAGTAGAAAATTATTTTTTGCAAAATTTACTATAGAGAGGCAATCCCCGGCGAAATTAAAATTTGCGACAGCAAAAAATTAATTTTTGAAAAATTTACTATAGAAAAGGCAATCCCTGGCGTATTTAAAATTTGCGACAGTATAAAATTAAATTTTGAAAAATTTACTATACAAAAGGCAATACCTGGCGTAATTAAAATTTGCGACAGTAAAAAATTAGTTTTTGAAAAATTTACTATAGAAAAGGCAATCCCTGGCGTAATTAAAATTTGCGACAGTAAAAAATAATTTTTTGAAAAATTTACTATAGGAAAGGCAATCCCTGGCGTAATTAAAATTTGCGACAGTATAAAATTAAATTTTGAAAAAATTACTATAGAAAAGGCAATCCCTGGCGTAATTAAAATTTGCGACAGTCAAAAATTATTTTTTGAAAAATTTACTGTAGGAAAGGTAATTCCTGGCGTAATTAAAATTTGCGACAGTAAAAAATTAATTTTTGAATAATTTACTATAGAAAAGGCAATCCCTGGCGTATTTAAAATTTGCGACTGTATAAAATTAAATTTTGAAAAATTTACTGTAGAAAAGGCAATCCCTGGCGCAATTAAAATTTGCGAGAGTAGAAGATTATTTTTTGAAAAATTTACTGTAGAAAAGGCAATACCTGGCGCAATTAAAATTTGCGATAGTAAAAAATTAATTTTTGAAAAATTTACTATAGAAAAGGCAATCCCTGGCGTAATTAAAATTTGCGACAATATAAAATTAAATTTTGAAAAATTTACTATAGAAAATGCAATCCCTGGCGTAATTAAAATTTGCGACAGTAAAAAATTAGTTTTTGAAAAATTTACTATAGAAAAGGCAATCCCTGGCGCAAATAAAATTTGCGGCAGTAGAAAATTATTTTTTGCAAAATTTACTATAGAGAGGCAATCCCTGGCGAAATTAAAATTTGCGACAGCAAAAAATTATTTTTTTGAAAAATTTACTGTAGAAAAGGCAATCCCTGGCGCAATTAAAATTTGCGACAGTATAAAATTAAATTTTGAAAAATTTACTATTGAAAAGGCAATCCCTGGCGTAATTAAAATGTGCGACAGTAGAAAATTATTTTTTGACTAATTTACTATAGAAAAGGCAATCCCTGGCGTAATTAAAATTTGAGACAGTAAAAGATTATTTTTTGAAAAATTTACTATAGAAAAGGCAATCCCTTCCGTAATTAAAATTTTCGACAGTAAAGAATTATTTTTTGAAAAATTTACTTTAGAAAAGGCAATCCCTGGCGCAATTAAAATTTGCGACAGTAGAAAATTAATTTTTGAAAAATTTACTGTAGAAAAGGCAATCCCTGGCGCAATTAAAATTTGCGAGAGTAGAAGATTATTTTTTGAAAAATTTACTGTAGAAAAGGCAATACCTGGCGCAATTAAAATTTGCGATAGTATAAAATTATTTTTTGAAAAATTTACTGTAGAAAAGGCAATCCCTGGAGCAATTAAAATTTGCGACAGTAGAAAATTAATTTTTGAAAAATTTACTATAGAAAAGGCAATCCCTGGCGTAAATTTGCGACAGTAAAAAATTATTTTTTGAAAAATTTACTATAGAAAAGGCAATACCTGGCGCAATTAAAATTTGCGACAATATAAAATTAAATTTTGAAAAATTTACTATAGAAAAGGCAATCCCTGGCGTATTTAAAATTTGCGACAGTAAAAAATTATTTTTTGAAAAATTTACTGTAGAAAAGACAATCCCTGGCGCAATTAAAATTTGCGACAGTATAAAATTAAATTTTGAAAAATTTACTATAGAAAAGGCAATCCCTGGCGCAATTAAAATTTGCGACAGTATAAAATTAATTTTTGAAAAATTTACTATAGAAAAGGCAATCCCTGGCGTATTTAAAATTTGCGACAGTAAAAAATTATTTTTTGAAAAATTTACTGTAGAAAAGGCAATCCCTGGTGGATTTAAAATTTGCGACAGTAAAAAATTATTTTTTGAAAAATTTACTGTAGAAAAGGCAATCCCTGGCGCAATTAAAATTTGCGACAGTAAAAAATTAATTTTTGAAAAATTTACTATAGAAAAGGCAATCCCTGGCGCAATTAAAATTTGCCACAGTATAAAATTAATTTTTGAAAAATTTACTGTAGAAAAGGCAATCCCTGGCGCAATTAAAATTTGCGACAGTATAAAATTAAATTTTGAAAAATTTACTATAGAAAAGGCAATCCCTGGCGTAATTAAAATTTTCGACAGTAAAAAATTAATTTTTGAAAAATTTACTATAGAAGAGGCAATCCCTGGCGTATTTAAAATTTGCGACAGTAAAAAATTAGTTTTTGAAAAATTTACTATAGAAAAGGCAATCCCTGGCGTAATTAAAATTTGCGATAGTAAAAAATTATTTTTTGAAAAATTTACTGTAGAAAAGGCAATCCCTGGCGTAATTAAAATTTGCGACAGTATAAAATTAAATTTTGAAAAATTTACTATAGAAAAGCAATACCTGGCGTAATTAAAATTTGCGACAGTAGAAAATTATTTTTTGAATAATTTACTATAGAAAAGGCAATCCCTGGCGTAATTAAAATTTGTGACATTAAAAAATAATTTTTTGAAAAATTTACTATAGAAAAGGCAATCCCTGGCGTAATTAAAATTTTGGACAGTAAAAAATTATGTTTTGAAAAATTTACTATAGAAAAAGCAATCCCTGGCGCAATCAAAAATTTGCGACAGTAGAAAATTAATTTTTGAAAAATTTACTGTAGAAAAGGCAATCCCTGGCGCAATTAAAATTTGCGACAGTAGAAAATTATTTTTTGAAAAATTTACTATAGAAAAGGCAATCCCTGGCGTAATTAAAATTTGCGACAGTAAAAAATTATTTTTTGAAAAATTTAATATAGAAAAGGCAATCCCTGGCGTAATTAAAATTTGCGACAGTAAAAAATTATTTTTTGAAAAATATACTATAGAAAAGGCAATCCCTGGCGTAAATTTGCGACAGTAAAAAATTATTTTTTGAAAAAATTACTATAGAAAAGGCAATACCTGGCGCAATTAAAATTTGCGACAGTAAAAAATTATTTTTTGAAAAATTTACTATACAAAAGGCAATCCCTGGCGCATTTAAAATTTGCGACAGTAAAAAATGAATTTTTGAAAAATTTACTATAGAAAAGGCAATCCCTGGCGTATTTAAAATTTTCGACAGTAAAAAATTAAATTTTGAAAAATTTACTATAGAAAAGGCAATCCTTGGTGCAGTTAGAATTTGCGACAGTAAAAAATTATTTTTTGCAAAATTTACTATAGAAAAGGCAATCCCTGGCGTATTTAAAATTTGCGACAGTATAAAATTAAATTTTGAAAAATTTACTATAGAAAAGGCAATCATCCTTGGTGCAATTAGAATTTGCGACAGTAAAAAATTATTTTTTGCAAAATTTACTATAGAAAAGGCAATCCCTGGCGTAATTAAAATTTGCGACAGAAGCAAATTAGTTTTTGAAAAATTTAATGTAGAAAAGGCAATCCTTGGCGCAATTAAATTTTGCGATAGTAAAAAATTATTTTTTTGCAAAATTTACTATAGAAAAGGCAATCCCTGGTGTAATTAAAATTTGCGACAGTAAAAAATTAGTTTTTGAAAAATTTACAGTAGAAAAGGCAATCGCTGGCGCAGTTAAAATTTGCGACAGTAAAAAATTATTTTTTGCAAAATTTACTATAGAACGGGCAATCCCTGGCGTAATTAAAATTTGCGACAGTAGAAAATTAGTTTTTGAAGAATTTACTGTAGAAAAGGCAATCCCTGCCGCAATTAAAATTTGCGACAGTAAAAAATTAAATTTTGAAAAATTTACTATAGAAAAGGCAATCCCTGGTGTAATTAAAATTTGCGACAGTAAAAAATTAGTTTTTGAAAAATTTACAGTAGAAAAGGCAATCTCTGGCGCAGTTAAAATTTGCGACAGTAAAAAATTATTTTTTGCAAAATTTACTATAGAAAAGGCAATCCCTGGCGTATTTAAAATTTGCGACAGTAAAAAATTATTTTTTGAAAAATTTACTGTAGAAAAGGCAATCCCTAGCGCAATTAAAATTTGCGATAGTAAAAAATTATTTTTTGAATAATTTACTATAGAAAAGGCAATCCCTGGCGTATTTAAAATTTGCGACAGTATAAAATTAAATTTTGAAAAATTTACTATAGAAAAAGCAGTCCTTGGCGCAATTAAAATTTGCGACAGTAAAAAATTATTTTTTGCAAGATTTACTATAGAAAAGGCAATCCCTGGCGTAATTAAAATTTGCGACAGTAGAAAATTAGTTTTTGAAAAATTTACTGTAGAAAAGGCAATCCCTGCCGCAATTAAAATTTGGGACAGTAAAAAATTAAATTTTGAAAAATTAACTATAGAAAAGGCAATCCCTGGTGTAATTAAAATTTGCGACAGTAAAAAATTATTTTTTGCAAAATTTACTATAGAAAAGGCAATCCCTGGCGCAATTAAAATTGCGACAGTAAAAAATTAATTTAATTTTTGAACAATTTACTATAGAAAAGGCAATCCCTGGCGTAATTAAAATTTGCGACAGTAAAAAATTATTTTTTGAAAAATTTACTATAGGAAAGGCAATCCCTGGCGCAATTAAAATTTGCGACAGTATAAAATTAAATTTTGAAAAATTTACTATAGAAAAGGCAATCCCTGGCGCAATTAAAATTTTCGACAGTAAAAAAGTATTTTTTGAAAAATTTACTATAGAAAAGGCAATCCCTGGCGTATTTAAAATTTGCGACAGTAAAAAATTAATTTTTGAAAAATTTACTATAGAAAAGGCAATCCCTGGCGTAATTAAAATATGCGACAGTAAAAAATTATTTTTTGAAAATTTTACTGTAGAAAAGGAAATTCCTGGCGTAATTAAAATTTGCTAAAGTAAAAAATTATTTTTTGAATAATTTACTATAGAAAAGGCAATCCCTGGCGCAATTAAAATTTGCGACAGTAAAAAATTATTTTTTGCAAAATTTACTATAGAAAAGGCAATCCCTGGCGTATTTAAAATTTGCGACAGTAAAAAATTATTTTTTGAAAAATTTACTGTAGAAAAGGCAATCCCTGGCGCAATTAAAATTTGCGACAGTAAAAAATTATTTTTTGAATAATTTACTATAGAAAAGGCAATCCCTGGCGTATTTAAAATTTGCGACAGTATAAAATTAAATTTTGAAAAATTTACTATAGAAAAGGCAATCCCTGGCGCAATTAAAATTGCGACAGTAAAAAATTAATTTTTGAACAATTTACTATAGAAAAGGCAATCCCTGGCGTAATTAAAATTTGCGACAGTAAAAAATTATTTTTTGAAAAATTTACTATAGGAAAGGCAATCCCTGGCGCAATTAAAATTTGCGACAGTATAAAATTAAATTTTGAAAAATTTACTATAGAAAAGGCAATCCCTGGCGCAATTAAAATTTTCGACAGTAAAAAATTATTTTTTGAAAAATTTACTATAGAAAAGGCAATCCCTGGCGTATTTAAAATTTGCGACAGTAAAAAATTAATTTTTGAAAAATTTACTATAGAAAAGGCAATCCCTGGCGTAATTAAAATATGCGACAGTAAAAAATTATTTTTTGAAAATTTTACTGTAGAAAAGGAAATTCCTGGCGTAATTAAAATTTGCTACAGTAAAAAATTATTTTTTGAATAATTTACTATAGAAAAGGCAATCCCTGGCGCAATTAAAATTTGCGACAGTAAAAAATTATTTTTTGCAAAATTTACTATAGAAAAGGCAATCCCTGGCGTATTTAAAATTTGCGACAGTAAAAAATTATTTTTTGAAAAATTTACTGTAGAAAAGGCAATCCCTGGCGCAATTAAAATTTGCGACAGTAAAAAATTATTTTTTGAATAATTTACTATAGAAAAGGCAATCCCTGGCGTATTTAAAATTTGCGACAGTATAAAATTAAATTTTGAAAAATTTACTATAGAAAAGGCAATCCTTGGCGCAATTAGAATTTGCGACAGTAAAAAATTATTTTTTGCAAAATTTACTACAGAAAATGCAATCCCTGGCGTAAGCAAAATTTGCGACAGTAGAAAATTAGTTTTTGAAAAATTTACTGTAGAAAAGGCAATCCTTGGCGCAATTAAAATTTGCGACCGTAAAAAATTATTTTTTGCAAAATTTACTATAGAAAAGGCAATCCCTGGTGTAATTAAAATTTGCGACAGTAAAAAACTAGTTTTTGAAAAATTTACAGTAGAATAGGCAATCTCTGGCGCATTTAAAATTTGCGACAGTAAAAAATTATTTTTTGCAAATTTTACTATAGAAAAGGCAATCCCTGGCGTAATTAAAATTTGCGACAGTAGAAAATTAGTCTTTGAAAAATTTACTGTAGAAAAGGCAATCCCTGCCGCAATTAAAATTTGCGACAGTAAAAAATTAAATTTTGAAAAATTTACTATAGAAAAGGCAATCCCTGGTGTAATTAAAATTTGCGACAGTAAAAAATTAGTTTTTGAAAAATTTACAGTAGAAAAGGCAATCCCTGGCGCAGTTAAAATTTGCGACAGTAAAAAATTATTTTTTGCAAAATTTACTATAGAAAAGGCAATCCCTGGCGTATTTAAAATTTGCGACAGTAAAAAATTATTTTTTGAAAAATTTACTGTAGAAAAGGCAATCCCTGGCGCAATTAAAATTTGCGACAGTATAAAATTAAATTTTGAAAAATTTACTATAGAAAAGGCAATCCTTGGCGCAATTAGAATTTGCGACAGTAAAAAATTATTTTTTGCAAAATTTACTACAGAAAATGCAATCCCTGGCGTAAGCAAAATTTGCGACAGTAGAAAATTAGTTTTTGAAAAATTTACTGTAGAAAAGGCAATCCTTGGCGCAATTAAAATTTGCGACAGTAAAAAATTATTTTTTGCAAAATTTACTATAGAAAAGGCAATACCTGGCGCAATTAAAATTGCGACAGTAAAAAATTAATTTTTGAAGAATTTACTATAGAAAAGGCAATTCCTGGCGTAATTAAAATTTGCGACAGTAAAAAATTATTTTTTGAAAAATTTACTATAGGAAAGGCAATCCCTGGCGCAATTAAAATTTGCGACAGTATAAAATTAAATTTTGAAAAATTTACTATAGAAAAGGCAATTCCTGGCGCAATTAAAATTTTCGACAGTAAAAAAGTATTTTTTGAAAAATTTACTATAGAAAAGGCAATCCCTGGCGTATTTAAAATTTGCGACAGTAAAAAATTAATTTTTGAAAAATTTACTATAGAAAAGGCAATCCCTGGCGTAATTAAAATATGCGACAGTAAAAAATTATTTTTTGAAAATTTTACTGTAGAAAAGGAAATTCCTGGCGTAATTAAAATTTGCTACAGTAAAAAATTATTTTTTGAATAATTTACTATAGAAAAGGCAATCCCTGGCGCAATTAAAATTTGCGACAGTAAAAAATTATTTTTTGCAAAATTTACGATAGAAAAGGCAATCCCTGGCGTATTTAAAATTTGCGACAGTAAAAAATTATTTTTTGAAAAATTTACTGTAGAAAAGGCAATCCCTGGCGCAATTAAAATTTGCGACAGTAAAAAATTATTTTTTGAATAATTTACTATAGAAAAGGCAATCCCTGGCGTATTTAAAATTTGCGACAGTATAAAATTAAATTTTGAAAAATTTACTATAGAAAAGGCAATCCTTGGCGCAATTAGAATTTGCGACAGTAAAAAATTATTTTTTGCAAAATTTACTACAGAAAATGCAATCCCTGGCGTAAGCAAAATTTGCGACAGTAGAAAATTAGTTTTTGAAAAATTTACTGTAGAAAAGGCAATCCTTGGCGCAATTAAAATTTGCGACAGTAAAAAATTATTTTTTGCAAAATTTACTATAGAAAAGGCAATCCCTGGTGTAATTAAAATTTGCGACAGTAAAAAACTAGTTTTTGAAAAATTTACAGTAGAAAAGGCAATCTCTGGCGCATTTAAAATTTGCGACAGTAAAAAATTATTTTTTGCAAATTTTACTATAGAAAAGGCAATCCCTGGCGTAATTAAAATTTGCGACAGTAGAAAATTAGTCTTTGAAAAATTTACTGTAGAAAAAGCAATCCCTGCCGCAATTAAAATTTGCGACAGTAAAAAATTAAATTTTGAAAAATTTACTATAGAAAAGGCAATCCCTGGTGTAATTAAAATTTGCGACAGTAAAAAATTAGTTTTTGAAAAATTTACAGTAGAAAAGGCAATCCCTGGCGCAGTTAAAATTTGCGACAGTAAAAAATTATTTTTTGCAAAATTTACTATAGAAAAGGCAATCCCTGGCGTATTTAAAATTTGCGACAGTAAAAAATTATTTTTTGAAAAATTTACTGTAGAAAAGGCAATCCCTGGCGCAATTAAAATTTGCGACAGTAAAAAATTAATTTTTGAAAAATTTAATATAGAAAAGGCAATCCCTGGCGTAATTAAAATTTGCGACAGTAAAAAAATTATTTTTTGAAAAATTTACTATAGAAAAGGCAATCCCTGGCGTAAATTTGCGACAGTAAAAAATTATTTTTTGAAAAAATTACTATAGAAAAGGCAATACCTGGCGCAATTAAAATTTGCGACAGTAAAAAATTATTTTTTGAAAAATTTACTATACAAAAGGCAATCCGTGGCGCAATTAAAATTTGCGACAGTAAAAAATTATTTTTTGAATAATTTACTATAGAAAAGGCAATCCCTGGCGTAATTAAAATTTGCGACAGAAAAAAATTATTTTTTAAAAAATTTACTATTGAAACGGCAATACTTGGCGCAATTAAAATTTGCGACAGTAAAAAATTAATTTTTGAAAAATTTACTATAGAAAAGGCAATCCCTGGCGTATTTAAAATTTTCGACAGTAAAAATTAATTTTTGAAAAATTTACTATAGAAAAGGCAATCCCTGGCGTAATTAAAATTTGCGACAGTAAAAAATTATTTTTTGAAAAATTTAGTGTAGAAAAGGCAATTCCTGGCGTAATTAAAATTTGCGACAGTATAAAATTAAATTTTGAAAAATTTACTATAGAAAAGGCAATACCTGGCGTAATTGAAATTTGCGACAGTAGAAAATTATTTTTTGAATAATTTACTATAGAAAAGGCAATCCCTGGCGTAATTAAAATTTGCGACAGTAAAAAATAATTTTTTGAAAAATTTACTATAGAAAAGGCAATCCCTGGCGTAATTAAAATTTGCGACAGTATAAAATTAAATTTTGAAAAATTTACTATAGAAAAGGCAATCCCTGGCGCAATTAAAATTTGCGACAGTAAAAAATTATTTTTTGAAAAATTTACTGTAGAAAAGGCAATCCCTGACGCAATTAAAATTTGCGACAGTAAAAAATTATTTTTTGAAAAATTTCTATAGAAAAGGCAATTCCTGGCGCAATTAAATTTGCGACAGTAAAACATTATTTTTTTGAAAAATTTACTGTAGAAAAGGCAATCCCTGGCGCAATTAAAATTTGCGACAGTATAAAATTAAATTTTGAAAAATTTACTATTGAAAAGGCAATCCCTGGCGTAATTAAAATGTGCGACAGTAGAAAATTATTTTTTGAATAATTTACTATAGAAAAGGCAATCCCTGGCGTAATTAAAATTTGAGACAGTAAAAGATTATTTTGTGAAAAATTTACTATAGAAAAGGCAATCCCTGGCGTAATTAAAATTTTCGACAGTAAAGAATTATTTTTTGAAAAATTTACTTTAGAAAAGGCAATCCCTGGCGCAATTAAAATTTGCGACAGTAGAAAATTAATTTTTGAAAAATTTACTGTAGAAAAGGCAATCCCTGGCGCAATTAAAATTTGCGAGAGTAGAAGATTATTTTTTGAAAAATTTACTGTAGAAAAGGCAATACTTGGCGCAATTAAAATTTGCGATAGTATAAAATAATTTTTTGAAAAATTTACTGTAGAAAAGGCAATCCCTGGCGCAATTAAAATTTGCGACAGTAGAAAATTAATTTTTGAAAAATTTACTATAGAAAAGGCAATCCCTGTCGTAAATTTGCGACAGTAAAAAATTATTTTTTGAAAAATTTACTATAGAAAAGGCAATGCCTGGCGCAATTAAAATTTGCGACAGTATAAAATTAAATTTTGAAAAATTTACTATAGAAAAGGCAATCCCTGGCGTATTTAAAATTTGCGACAGTAAAAAATTATTTTTTGAAAAATTTACTGTAGAAAAGACAATCCCTGGCGCAATTAAAATTTGCGACAGTATAAAATTAAATTTTGAAAAATTTACTATAGAAAAGGCAATCCCTGGCGCAATTAAAATTTGCGACAGTATAAAATTAATTTTTGAAAAATTTACTATAGAAAAGGCAATCCCTGGCGTATTTAAAAATTGCGACAGTAAAAAATTATTTTTTGAAAAATTTACTGTAGAAAAGGCAATCCCTGGTGGATTTAAAATTTGCGACAGTAAAAAATTATTTTTTGAAAAATTTACTGTAGAAAAGGCAATCCCTGGCGCAATTAAAATTTGCGACAGTAAAAAATTAATTTTTGAAAAATTTACTATAGAAAAGGCAATCCCTGGCGTAATTAAAATTTTGGACAGTAAAAAATTATTTTTTGAATAATTTACTATAGAAAAGGCAATCCCTGGCGTAATTAAAATTTGCGACAGAAAAAAATTATTTTTTGAAAAATTTACTATAGAAACGGCAATACTTGGCGCAATTAAAATTTGCGACAGTAAAAAATGAATTTTTGAAAAATTTACTATAGAAAAGGCAATCCCTGGCGTATTTAAAATTTTCGACAGTAAAAATTAATTTTTGAAAATTTTACTATAGAAAAAGCAATCCCTGGCGTAATTAAAATTTGCGACAGTAAAAAATTATTTTTTGAAAAATTTACTGTAGAAAAGGCAATTCCTGGCGTAATTAAAATTTGCGACAGTAAAAAATTATTTTTTGAATAATTTACTATAGAAAAGGCAATCCCTGGCGCAATTAAAATTTGCGACAGTAAAAAATTATTTTTTGCAAAATTTACTATAGAAAAGGCAATCCCTGGCGTATTTAAAATTTGCGACAGTAAAAAATTAAATTTTGAAAAATTTACTATAGAAAAGGCAATCCTTGGTGCAATTAGAATTTGCGACAGTAAAAAATTATTTTTTGCAAAATTTACTATAGAAAAGGCAATCCCTGGTGTAATTAAAATTTGCGACAGTAAAAAATTAATTTTTGAAAAATTTACAGTAGAAAAGGCAATCTCTGGCGCAGTTAAAATTTGCGACAGTAAAAAATTATTTTTTGCAAAATTTACTATAGAAAAGGCAATCCCTGGCGGATTTAAAATTTGCGACAGTAAAAAATTATTTTTTGAAAAATTTACTGTAGAAAAGGCAATCCCTGGCGCAATTAAAATTTGCGATAGTAAAAAATTATTTTTTGAATAATTTACTATAGAAAAGGCAATCCCTGGCGTATTTAAAATTTGCGACAGTATAAAATTAAATTTTGAAAAATTTACTATAGAAAAGGCAGTCCTTGGCGCAATTAAAATTTGCGACAGTAAACAATTATTTTTTGAAAAATTTACTATAGAAAAGGCAATCCCTGGCGTAATTAAAATTTGCGACAGTAGAAAATTAGTTTTTGAAAAATTTACTGTAGAAAAGGCAATCCCTGCCGCAATTAAAATTTGGGACAGTAAAAAATTAAATTTTGAAAAATTAACTATAGAAAAGGCAATCCCTGGTGTAATTAAAATTTGCGACAGTAAAAAATTATTTTTTGGGCAATCCTGGCGCAATTAAATTTGCGACAGTAAAAAATTAATTTTTGAACAATTTACTATAGAAAAGGCAATCCCTGGCGTAATTAAAATTTGCGACAGTAAAAAATTATTTTTTGAAAAATTTACTATAGGAAAGGCAATCCCTGGCGCAATTAAAATTTGCGCCAGTATAAAATTAAATTTTGAAAAATTTACTATAGAAAAGGCAATCCCTGCGCAATTAAAATTTTCGACAGTAAAAAAGTATTTTTTGAAAAATTTACTATAGAAAAGGCAATCCCTGGCGTATTTAAAATTTGCGACAGTAAAAAATTAATTTTTGAAAAATTTACTATAGAAAAGGCAATCCTGGCGTAATTAAAATATGCGACAGTAAAAAATTATTTTTTGAAAATTTTACTGTAGAAAAGGAAATTCCTGGCGTAATTAAAATTTGCTACAGTAAAAAATTATTTTTTGAATAATTTACTATAGAAAAGGCAATCCCTGGCGCAATTAAAATTTGCGACAGTAAAAAATTATTTTTTGCAAAATTTACTATAGAAAAGGCAATCCCTGGCGTATTTAAAATTTGCGACAGTAAAAAATTATTTTTTGAATAATTTACTGTAGAAAAGGCAATCCCTGGCGCAATTAAAATTTGCGACAGTAAAAAATTATTTTTTGCAAAATTTACTATAGAAAAGGCAATCCTGGCGTATTTAAAATTTGCGACAGTAAAAAATTAAATTTTGAAAAATTTACTATAGAAAAGGCAATTCTTGGTGCAATTAGAATTTGCGACAGTAAAAAATTATTTTTTGCAAAATTTACTATAGAAAAGGCAATCCCCTGGCGTATTTAAAATTTGCGACAGTATAAAATTAAATTTTGAAAAATTTACTATAGAAAAGGCAATCCTTGGTGCAATTAGAATTTGCGACAGTAAAAAATTATTGTTTGCAAAATTTACTATAGAAAAGGCAATCCCTGGCGTAATTAAAATTTGCGACAGTAGCAAATTAGTTTTTGAAAAAATTTACTGTAGAAAAGGCAATCCTTGGCGCAATTAAATTTTGCGATAGTAAAAAATTATTTTTTGCAAAATTTACTATAGAAAAGGCAATCCCTGGTGTAATTAAAATTTTGCGACAGTAAAAAATTAGTTTTTGAAAAATTTACAGTAGAAAAGGCAATCTCTGGCGCAGTTAAAATTTGCGACAGTAAAAAATTATTTTTTGCAAAATTTACTATAGAAAAGGCAATCCCTGGCGTATTTAAAATTTGCGACAGTAAAAAATTATTTTTTGAAAAATTTACTGTAGAAAAGGCAATCCCTGCGTAATTAAAATTTGCTGTAGTAAAAAATTATTTTTTGAATAATTTACTATAGAAAAGGCAATCCCTGGCGTATTTAAAATTTGCGACAGTATAAAATTACATTTTGAAAAATTTACTATAGAAAAGGCAGTCCTTGGCGCAATTAAAATTTGCGACAGTAAAAAATTATTTTTTGCAAAATTTACTATAGAAAAGGCAATCCCTGGCGTAATTAAAATTTGCGACAGTAAAAAATTATTTTTTGAAAAATTTACTATAGGAAAGGCAATCTCTGGCGCAATTAAAATTTGCGACAGTATAAAATTAAATTTTGAAAAATTTACTATAGAAAAGGCAATCCCTGGCGTAATTAAAATTTGCGACAGTAAAAAATTATTTTTTGAAAAATTTACTGTAGAAAAGGCAATCCCTGGCGTATTTAAAATTTGCGACAGTAAAAAATTATTTTTTGAAAAATATACTATAGGAAAGGCAATCCCTGGCGCAATTAAAATTTGCGACAGTATAAAATTAAATTTTCAAAAATTTACTATAGAAAGGCAATCCCTGGCGTAATTAAAATTTGCGACAGTAAAAAATTATTTTTTGAATAATTTACTATAGAAAAGGCAATCCCTGGCGTATTTAAAATTTGCGACAGTATAAAATTAAATTTTGAAAAATTTATTATAGAAAAGGCAATCCTTGGCGCAATTAGAATTTGCGACAGTAAAAAATTATTTTTTGCAAAATTTACTACAGAAAAGGCAATCCCTGGCGTAATCAAAATTTGCGACAGTAGAAAATTAGTTTTTGAAAAATTTACTGTAGAAAAGGCAATCCTTGGCGCAATTAAAATTTGCGACAGTAAAAAATTATTTTTTGCAAAATTTACTATAGAAAAGCCAATCCCTGGTGTAATTAAAATTTGCGACAGTAAAAAACTAGTTTTTGAAAAATTTACAGTAGAAAAGGCAATCTCTGGCGCATTTAAAATTTGCGACAGTAAAAAATTATTTTTGCAAATTTTACTATAGAAAAGGCAATCCCTGGCGTAATTAAAATTTGCGACAGTAGAAAATTAGTTTTTGAAAAATTTACTGTAGAAAAGGCAATCCCTGCCGCAATTAAAATTTGCGACAGTAAAAAATTAAATTTTGAAAAATTTACTATAGAAAAGGCAATCCCTGGTGTAATTAAAATTTGCGACAGTAAAAAATTATTTTTTGAAAAATTTACAGTAGAAAAGGCAATCCCTGGCGCAGTTAAAATTTGCGACAATAAAAAATTATTTTTTGCAAAATTTACTATAGAAAAGGCAATCCCTGGCGTATTTAAAATTTGCGACAGTAAAAAATTATTTTTTGAAAAATTTACTGTAGAAAAGGCAATCCCTGGCGCAATTAAAATTTGCAACAGTAAAAAATTATTTTTTGAATAATTTACTATAGAAAAGGCAATCCCTGGCGTATTTAAAATTTGCGACAGTATAAAATTATATTTTGAAAAATTTACTATAGACAAGGCAGTCCTTGGCGCAATTAAAATTTGCGACAGTAAAAAATTATTTTTTGCAAAATTTACTATAGAAAAGGCAATCCCTGGCGTAATTAAAATTTGCGACAGTAGAAAATTAGTTTTTGAAAAATTTACTGTAGAAAAGGCAATCCCTGCCGCAATTAAAATTTGGGACAGTAAAAAATTAAATTTTGAAAAATTTACTATAGAAAAGGCAATCCTGGTGTAATTAAAATTTGCGACAGTAAAAAATTATTTTTTGCAAAATTTACTATAGAAAAGGCAATCCCTGGCGCAATTAAAATTTGCGACAGTAAAAAATTAATCTTTGAACAATTTACTATAGAAAAGGCAATCCCTGGCGTAATTAAAATTTGCGACAGTAAAAAATTATTTTTTGAAAAATTTACTATAGGAAAGACAATCCCTGGCGCAATTAAAATTTGCGACAGTATAAAATAAATTTGAAAAATTTACTATATAAAAGGCAATCCCTGGCGTAATTAAAATTTTCGACAGTAAAAAATTATTTTTTGAAAAATTTACTGTAGAAAAGGCAATCCCTGGCGTATTTAAAATTTGCGACAGTAAAAAAATATTTTTTGAAAAATTTACTATAGAAAAGGCAATCCTGGCGCAATTAAAATTTGCGACAGTAAAAAATTATTTTTTGAAAAATTTACTATAGAAAAGGCAATCCCTGGCGTAATTAAAATTTCCGACAGTAAAAAATTATTTTTTGAAAAATTTACTATAGAAAAGGCAATCAATGGCGCAATTAAAATTGCGACAGTAAAAAATTATTTTTTGAAAAATTTACTGTAGAAAAGGCAATCCCTGGCGCAATTAAAATTTTCGAGAGTAAAAAAATATTTTTGAAAAATTTACTATACAAAAGGCAATGCCTGCCGCAATTAAAATTTGCGACAGTAAAAAATTAATTTTTGAAAAATTTACTATAGAAAAGGCAATCCCTGGCGTAATTAAAATTTCCGACAGTAAAAAATTATTTTTTGAATAATTTACTATAGAAAAGGCAAACCCTGCCGCAATTAAAATTTGCGACAGTAAAAAATTATTTTTTGAAAAATTTACTATAGAAAAGGCAATCCCTGGCGTATTTAAAATTTGCGTCAGTATAAAATTATTTTTTGAAAAATTTACTGTAGAAAAGGCAATCCCTGGCGGATTTAAAATTTGCGACAGTAAAAAATTATTTTTTGAATAATTTACTATAGAAAAGGCAATCCCTGGCGCAATTAAAATTTGCGACAGTAAAAAATTAATTTTTGAAAAATTTACTATAGAAAAGGCAATCCCTGCCGCAATTAAAATTTGCGACAGTAGAAAATTATTTTTTGCAAAATTTACTATAGAAAAGGCAGTCCCTGGCGGATTTAAAATTTGCGACAGTAAAAAATTAATTTTTGAAAAATTTACTACAGAAAAGGCAATCCCTGGCGCAATTAAAATTTGCGACAGTAAAAAATTAATTTTTGAAAAATTTACTATAGAAAAGACAATCCCTGGCGTAATTAAAACTTGCGACAGTAAAAAATTAGTTTTTGAAAAATTTACTATAGAAAAGGCAATCCCTGGCGCAATTAAAATTTGCGACAGTAGAAAATTATTTTATGAAAAATTTAATGTAGAAAGGCAATCCCTGGCGCAATTAAAATTTGCGACAGTATAAAATTAAATTTTGAAAAATTTACTATAGAAAAGGCAATCCTTGGCGTATTTAAAATTTGCGCAAGTAAAAAATTATTTTTCGAATAATTTACTATAGAAAAGGCAATCCCTGGCGTATTTAAAATTTGCGACAGTATAAAATTAAATTTTGAAAAATTTACTATAGAAAAGGCAATCCCTGGCGCAATTAAAATTTGCGAAAGTAGAAAATTATTTTTTGAATAATTTACTATAGAAAAGGCAATCCCTGGCGCAATTAAAATTTGCGACAGTAAAAAATTATTTTTTGATTAATTTACTATAGAAAAGGCAATCCCTGGCGTAATTAAAATTTGCGACAGTAGAAAATTATTTTTTGAATAATTTACTGTAGAAAAGGCAATCCCTGGCGCAATTAAAATTTGCGACAGTATAAAATTAAATTTTGAAAAATTTACTATAGAAAAGGCAATCCCTGGCGCAATTAAAATTTGCCACAGTATAAAATTAATTTTTGAAAAATTTACGTTAATTAAAATTTGCGACAGTAAAAAATTAGTTTTTGAATAATTTACTATAGAAAAGGCAATGCCTGGCGTATTTAAAATTTGCGACAGTAAAAAATTAATTTGTGAAAAATTTACTATAGAAAAGGCAATCCCTGGGGCAATTAAAATTTGCGACAGTATAAAATTAAATTTTGAAAAATTTACTATAGAAAAGGCAATCCCTGGCGTAATTAAAATTTGCGACGGTATAAAATTATTTTTTGAAAAATTTACTGTAGAAAAGGCAATCCCTGGCGCAATTAAAATTTGCGACAGTTAAAAATTATTTTTGGAAAAATTTACTGTAGAAAAGGCAATCCCTGGCGTAATTAAAATTTGCGACAGTATAAAACTATTTTTTGAAAATTTTACTATAGAGAAGGCAATCCCTGCCCCAATTAAAATTTGCGACAGTAAAAAATTAATTTTTGAACAATTTACAATAGAAAAGGCAATCCCTGGCGTAATTAAAATTTGCGACAGTAAAAAATTATTTTTTGAAAAATTTACAATAAGAAAGGCAATCCCTGGCGCAATTAAAATTTGCGACAGTATAAAATTAAATTTTGAAAAATTTACTATAGAAAAGGCAATCCCTGGCGTAATTAAAATTTGCGACAGTAAAAAATTATTTTTTGAAAAATTTACTGTAGAAAAGGCAATCCCTCGCGTATTTAAAATTTGCGACAGTAAAAAATTAATTTTTGAAAAATTTACTATAGAAGAGGCAATCCCTGGCGTAATTAAAATTTGTGACAGTAGAAAATTATTTTTGAAAAATTTGCTGTAGAAAAGGCAATACCTGGCGCAATTAAAATTTGCGATAGTAAAAAATTATTTTTTGAAAATTTTACTATAGAAGAGGCAATCCCTGCCGCAATTAAAATTTGCGACAGTAAAAAATTAATTTTTGAACAATTTACTATAGAAAAGGCAATCCCTGGCGTAATTAAAATTTGCGACAGTAAAAAAATATTTTTTGAAAAATTTACTTTAAGAAAGGCAATCCTTGGCGCAATTAAAATTTGCGACAGTATAAAATTATTTTTTGAAAATTTTACTATAGAAAAGGCAATTCCTGGCGTAATTAAAATTTGCGACTGTAAAAAATTATTTTTTGAAAAATTTACTATAAGAAAGGCAATCCCTGGCGCAATTAAAATTTGCGACAGTATAAAATTAAATTTTGAAAATTTACTATAGAAAAGGCAATCCCTGGCGTAATTAAAATTTGCAACAGTAAGAAATTATTTTTTGAAAAATTTACTGTAGAAAAGGCAATCCATGGCGTATTTAAAATTTGCGACAGTAAAAAATAATTTTTTGAAAAATTTACTATAGGAAAGGCAATCCATGGCGCAATTAAAATTTGCGACAGTAAAAAATTATTTTTTGCAAAATTTACTATAGAAAAGGAAATCCCTGGCGTAATTAAAATTTGCGACAGTAAAAAATTATTTTTTGAAAAATTTACTGTAGAAAAAGCAATCCCTGGCGTAATTAAAATTTGCGACAGTATAAAATTATTTTTTGAAAATTTTACTATAGAAAAGGCAATCCCTGCCGCAATTAAAATTTGCTACAGTAAAAAATTAATTTTTGAACAATTTACTATAGAAAAGGCAATCCCTGGCGTAATTAAAATTTGCGACAGTAAAAAATTATTTTTTGAAAAATTTACTGTAGAAAAGGCAATCCCTGGCGTAATTAAAATTTGCGACAGTAAAAAATTATTTTTTGAAAAATTTACTATAGAAAAGGCAATCCCTGGCGTAATTAAAATTTGCGACAGTAAAAATTATTTTTTGAAAAATTTACTGAAGAAAAGGCAATCCCTGGCGTAATTAAAATTTGCGACAGTATAAAATTATTTTTTGAAAATTTTACTATAGAAAAGGCAATCCCTGCCGCAATTAAAATTTGCGACAGTAAAAAATTAATTTTTGAACAATTTAGTATAGAAAAGGCAATCCCTGTAGAAAAGGCAATTCCTGGCGTAATTAAAATTTGCGACAGTAAAAAATTATTTTTTGAAAAATTTACTGTAGAAAAGGCAATTCCTGGCGCAATTAAAATTTGCGACAGTAAAAAAATAATTTTTGAAAAATTTACTATAGAAAAGGCAATCCCTGGCGCAATTAAAATTTGCGACAGTATAAAATTAAATTTTGAAAAATTTACTATAGCAAAGGCAATCCCTGGCGCAATTAAAATTTGCGACAGTATAAAATTAAATTTTGAAAAATTTACTATAGAAAAGGCAATCCCTGGCGTAATTGAAATTTCCGACAGTAAAAAATTATTTTTTGAAAAATTTACTATAGAAAAGGCAATCCCTGGCGCAATTAAAATTTGCGACAGTAAAAAATTATTTTTAGAATAATTTACTATAGAAAAGTAATCCCTGGCGTATTTAAAATTTGCGACAGTAAAAAATAATTTTTTGAAAAATTTACTGTAGAAAAGGCAATCCTTTGCGCAATTAAAATTTGCCACAGTATAAAATTAATTTTTGAAAAATTTACGTTAATTAAAATTTGCGACAGTAAAAAATTAGTTTTTGAATAATTTACTATAGAAAAGTCAATCCCTGGGGCAATTAAAATTTGCGACAGTATAAAATTAAATTTTGAAAAATTTACTATAGAAAAGGCAATCCCTGGCGTAATTAAAATTTGCGACGGTATAAAATTATTTTTTGAAAAATTTACTGTAGAAAAGGCAATCCCTGGCGCAATTAAAATTTGCGACAGTTAAAAATTATTTTTGGAAAAATTTACTGTAGAAAAGGCAATCCCTGGCGTAATTAAAATTTGCGACAGTATAAAACTATTTTTTGAAAATTTTACTATAGAAAAGGCAATCCCTGCCGTAATTAAAATTTGCGACAGTAAAAAATTAATTTTTGAACAATTTACAATAGAAAAGGCAATCCCTGGCGTAATTAAAATTTGCAACAGTAAAAAATTATTTTTTGAAAAATTTACAATAAGAAAGGCAATCCCTGGCCAATTAAAATTTGCGACAGTATAAAATTAAATTTTGAAAAATTTACTATAGAAAAGGCAATCCCTGGCGTAATTAAAATTTGCGACAGTAAAAAATTATTTTTTGAAATATTTACTGTAGAAAAGGCAATCCCTGGCGTAATTAAAATTTGCGACAGTATAAAATTATTTTTTGAAAATTTTACTATAGAAGAGGCAATCCCTGCCGCAATTCAAATTTGCGACAGTAAAAAATTAATTTTTGAACAATTTTCTATAGAAAAGGCAATCCCTGGCGTAATTAAAATTTGCGACAGTAAAAAAATATTTTTTGAAAAATTTACTTTAAGAAAGGCAATCCTTGGCGCAATTAAAATTTGCGACAGTATAAAATTAATTTTTAAAAAATTTACTATAGAAAAGGCAATCCCGGGCGTAATTAAAATTTGCGACAGTAAAAAATTATTTTTTGAAAAATTTACTGTAGAAAAGGCAATCCCTGGCGTAATTAAAATTTGCGACAGTATAAAATTATTTTTTGAAAATTTTACTATAGAAAAGGCAATCCCTGGCGTAATTAAAATTTGCGACTGTAAAAAATTATTTTTTGAAAAATTTACTATAAGAAAGGCAATCCCTGGCGCAATTAAAATTTGCGACAGTATAAAATTAAATTTTGATAATTTACTATAGAAAAGGCAATCCCTGGCGTAATTAAAATTTTGCAACAGTAAGAAATTATTTTTTGAAAAATTTACTGTAGAAAAGGCAATCCCTGGCGTATTTAAAATTTGCGACAGTAAAAAATTATTTTTTGAAAAATTTACTATAGAAAAGGCAATCCCTGGCGCAATTAAAATTTGCGACAGTAAAAAATTATTTTTTGCAAAATTTACTATAGAAAAGGCAATCCCTGGCGTAATTAAAATATGCGACAGTAAAAAATTATTTTTTGAAAAATTTACTGTAGAAAAAAGCAATCCCCTGGCGTAATTAAAATTTGCGACAGTATAAAACTATTTTTTGAAAATTTTACTATAGAAAAGGCAATCCCTGCCGCAATTAAAATTTGCGACAGTAAAAAATTAATTTTTGAACAATTTACTATAGAAAAGGCAATCCCTGGCGTAATTAAAATTTGCGACAGTAACAAATTATTTTTTGAAAAATTTACTATAAGAGCGGCAATCCCTGGCGCAATTAAAATTTGCGACAGTATAAAATTAAATTTTGAAAAATTTACTATAGAAAAGGCAATCCCTGGCGTAATTAAAATTTGCGACAGTAAAAAATTATTTTTTGAAAAATTTACTGTAGAAAACCAAACCCTGGCGCATTTAAAATTTGCGACAGTAAAAAATTATTTTTTGAAAAATTTACTATAGAAAAGGCAATCCCTGGCGCAATTAAAATTTGCGACAGTAAAAAATTATTTTTTGAAAAATTTACTATAGAAAAGGCAATCCCTGGCGTAATTAAAATTTGCGACAGTAAAAAATTATTTTTTGAAAAATTTACTGTAGAAAAGGCAATCCCTAGCGTAATTAAAATTTGCGACAGTATAAAATTATTTTTTGAAAATTTTACTATAGAAAAGGCAATCCCTGCCGCAATTAAAATTTGCGACAGTAAAAAATTAATTTTTGAACAATTTAGTATAGAAATCCCTGGCGTAATTAAAACTTGCGACAGTAAAAAAATAATTTTTGAAAAATTTACTATAGAAAAGGCAATCCCTGGCGCAATTAAAATTTGCGACAGTAAAAAATTATTTTTTGAAAAATTTACTGTAGAAAAGGCAATTCCTGGCGCAATTAAAATTTGCGACAGTAAAAAATTATTTTTTGATAAATTTACTGTAGAAAAGGCAATTCCTGGTGCAATTAAAATTTGCGACAGTAAAAAAATAATTTTTGAAAAATTTACTATAGAAAAGGCAATCCCTGGCGTAATTAAAATTTGCGACAGTAAAAAATTATTTTTTGAAAAATTTTCTGTAGAAAAAACAATCCCTGGCGTAATTAAAATTTGCGACAGTATAAAACTATTTTTTGAAAATTTTACTATAGAAAAGGCAATCCCTGCCGCAATTAAAATTTGCGACAGTAAAAAATTAATTTTTGAACAATTTACTATAGAAAAGGCAATCCCTGGCGTAATTAAAATTTGCGACAGTAAAAAATTATTTTTTGAAAAATTTACTATAAGAGCGGCAATCCCTGGCGCAATTAAAATTTGCGACAGTATAAAATTAAATTTTGAAAAATTTACTATAGAAAAGGCAATCCCTGGCGTAATTAAAATTTGCGACAGTAAAAAATTATTTTTTGAAAAATTTACTGTAGAAAAGGCAATCCCTGGCGCATTTAAAATTTGCGACAGTAAAAAATTATTTTTTGAAAAATTTACTATAGAAAAGGCAATCCCTGGCGCAATTAAAATTTGCGACAGTAAAAAATTATTTTTTGAAAAATTTACTATGGAAAAGGCAATCCCTGGCGTAATTAAAATTTGCGACAGTAAAAAATTATTTTTTGAAAAATTTATTGTAGAAAAGGCAATCCCTGGCGTAATTAAAATTTGCGACAGTATAAAATTATTTTTTGAAAATTTTACTATAGAAAAGGCAATCCCTGCCGCAATTAAAATTTGCGACAGTAAAAAATTAATTTTTGAACAATTTAGTATAGAAAAGGCAATCCCTGGCGTAATTAAAACTTGCGACAGTAAAAAAAATAATTTTTGAAAAATTTACTATAGAAAAGGCAATCCCTGGCGCAATTAAAATTTGCGACGGTAAAAAATTATTTTTTGAAAAATTTACTGTAGAAAAGGCAATTCCTGGCGCAATTAAAATTTGCGACAGTAAAAAATTATTTTTTGATAAATTTACTGTAGAAAAGGCAATTCCTGGCGCAATTAAAATTTGCGACAGTAAAAAAATAATTTTTGAAAAATTTACTATAGAAAAGGCAACCCCTGGCGCAATTAAAATTTGCGACAGTATAAAATTAAATTTTGAAAAATTTACTATAGCAAAGGCAATCCCTGGCGTAATTAAAATTTGCGACAGTATAAAATTATTTTTTGTAAAATTTACTGTAGAAAAGGCAATCCCTGGCGCAATTAAAATTTGCGACAGTAGAAAATTATTTTTTGAAAAATTTACTGTAGAAAAGGCAATCCCTGGCGCAATTAAAATTTGCGACAGTATAAAATTAAATTTTGAAATATTTACTATAGAAAAGGCAATCCCTGGCGTATTTAAAATTTGCGACAGTAAAAAATTATTTTTTGAATAATTTACTATAGAAAAGGCAATTCCTGGCGTATTTAAAATTTGCGACAGTAAAAAATTAATTTGTGAAAAATTTACTATAGAAAAGGCAATCCCTGGGGCAATTAAAATTTGCGACAGTAAGAAATTATTTTTTGAAAAATTTACTGTAGAAAAGGCAATCCCTGGCGCAATTAAAATTTGCGACAGTATAAAATTATTTTTTGAAAAATTTACTATAGAAAAGGCAATCCCTGGCGCAATTAAAATTTGCGACTGTAAAAAATTATTTTTTGAAAAATTTACTGTTGAAAAGGCAATCCCTGGCGCAATTAAAATTTGCGACAGTAGAAAATTATTTTTTGCAAAATTTACTATGGAAAAGGCAATCCCTGGAGGATTTAAAATTTGCGACAGTAAAAAATTAATTTTTGAAAAATTTACTATAGAAAAGGAAATCCCTGGCGCAATTAAAATTTGCGACAGTAAAAAATTAATTTTTGAAAAATTTACTATAGAAAAGGCAATCCCTGGCGTAATTAAAACTTGCGACAGTAAAAAATTAATTTTTTAAAAATTTACTATAGAAAAGGCAATCCCTGGCGCAATTAAAATTTGCGACAGTAGAAAATTATTTTTTGAAAAATTTACTGTAGAAAAGGCAATCCCTGGCGCAATTAAAACTTGCGACAGTAAAAAATTAATTTTTTAAAAATTTACTATAGAAAAGGCAATCCCTGGCGCAATTAAAATTTGCGACAGTAGAAAATTATTTTTTGAAAAATTTACTGTAGAAAAGGCAATCCCTGGCGCAATTAAAATTTGCGACAGTATAAAATTAAATTTTGAAATATTTACTATAGAAAAGGCAATCCCTGGCGTATTTAAAATTTGCGACAGTAAAAAATTATTTTTTGAATAATTTACTATAGAAAAGGCAATTCCTGGCGTATTTAAAATTTGCGACAGTAAAAAATTAATTTGTGAAAAATTTACTACAGAAAAGGCAATCCCTGGGGCAATTAAAATTTGCGACAGTAAGAAATTATTTTTTGAAAAATTTACTGTAGAAAAGGCAATCCCTGGCGTATTTAAAATTTGCGACAATATAAAATTAAATTTTGAAAATTTACTATAGAAAAGGCAATCCCTGGCGTAATTAAAATTTGCAACAGTAAGAAATTATTTTTTGATAAATTTACTGTAGAAAAGGCAATCCCTGGCGTATTTAAAATGTGTGACAGTAAAAAATTATTTTTTGAAAAATTTACTATAGAAAAGGCAATCCCTGGCGCAATTAAAATTTGCGACAGTAAAAAATTGTTTTTTGCAAAATTTACTATAGAAAAGGCAATCCCTGGCGTAATTAAAATTTGCGACAATAAAAAATTATTTTTTGAAAAATTTACTGTAGAAAAAGCAATCCCTGGCGTAATTAAAATTTGCGACAGTATAAAACTATTTTTTGAAAATTTTACTATAGAAAAGGCAATCCCTGCCGCAATTAAAATTTGCTACAGTAAAAAAATCATTTTTGAACAATTTACTATAGAAAAGGCAATCCCTGGCGTAATTAAAATTTGCGACAGTAAAAAATTATTTTTTGAAAAATTTACTATAAGAGCGGCAATCCCTGGCGCAATTAAAATTTGCGACAGTATAAAATTAAATTTTGAAAAATTTACTATAGAAAAGGCAATCCCTGGCGTAATTAAAATTTGCGACAGTAAAAAATTATTTTTTGAAAAATTTACTGTAGAAAAGGCAATCCCTGGCGCATTTAAAATTTGCGACAGTAAAAAATTATTTTTTGAAAAATTTACTATAGAAAAGGCAATCCCTGGCGCAATTAAAATTTGCGACAGAAAAAAATAATTTTTTGAAAAATTTACTATAGAAAAGGCAATCCCTGGCGTTATTAAAATTTGCGACAGTAAAAAATTATTTTTTGAAAAATTTACTGTAGAAAAGGCAATCCCTGGCGTAATTAAAATTTGCGACAGTATAAAATTATTTTTTGAAAATTTTACTATAGAAAAGGCAATCCCTGCCGCAATTAAAATTTGCGACAGTAAAAAATTAATTTTTGAACAATTTAGTATAGAAAAGGCAATCCCTGGCGTAATTAAAATTTGCGACAGTAAAAAAATAATTTTTGAAAAATTTACTATAGAAAAGGCAATCCCTGGCGCAATTAAAATTTGCGACAGTAAAAAATTATTTTTTGAAAAATTTACTGTAGAAAAGGCAATTCCTGGCGCAATTAAAATTTGCGACAGTAAAAAATTATTTTTTGAAAAATTTACTGTAGAAAAGGCAATTCCTGGCGCAATTAAAATTTGCGACAGTAAAAAAATAATTTTTGAAAAATTTACTAAAGAAAAGGCAATCCCTGGCGCAATTAAAATTTGCGGCAGTATAAAATTAAATTTGAAAAATTTACTATAGCAAAGGCAATCCCTGGCGTAATTAAAATTTGCGACAGTATAAAATTATTTTTTGTAAAATTTACTGTAGAAAAGGCAATCCCTGGCGCAATTAAAATTTGCGACAGTAGAAAATTATTTTTTGCAAAATTTACTATAGAAAAGGCAATCCTTGGCGCAATTAAAATTTGCGACAGTATAAAATTAAATTTTGAAAAATTTACTATAGAAAAGGCAATCCCTGGCGTAATTAAAATTTCCGACAGTAAAAAATTATTTTTTGAAAATTTACTATAGAAAAGGCAATCCCTGGCGCAATTAAAATTTGCGACTGTAAAAAATTATTTTTAGAATAATTTACTATAGAAAATTAATCCCTGGCGTATTTAAAATTTGCGACAGTATAAAATTAAATTTTGAAAACTTTACTATAGAAAAGGCAATCCCTGGTGCAATTAAAATTTTTGACAGTAAAAAAATATTTTTTGAAAAATTTACTATAGAAAAGGCAATCCCTGGCGTATTTAAAATTTGCGACAGTAAAAAATTATTTTTTGAATAATTTACTATAGAAAAGGCAATTCCTGGCGTATTTAAAATTTGCGACAGTAAAAAATTAATTTGTGAAAAATTTACTATAGAAAAGGCAATCCCTGGGGCAATTAAAATTTGCGACAGTAAGAAATTATTTTTTGAAAAATTTACTGTAGAAAAGGCAATCCCTGGCGTATTTAAAATTTGCGACAGTATAAAATTAAATTTTGAAAATTTACTATAGAAAAGGCAATCCCTGGCGTAATTAAAATTTGCAACAGTAAGAAATTATTTTTGAAAAATTTACTGTAGAAAAAGCAATCCTTGGCGTATTTAAAATTTGCGACAGTAAAAAATTATTTTTGAAAAATTTACTATAGAAAAGGCAATCCCTGGCGCAATTAAAATTTGCGACAGTAAAAAATTATTTTTTGCAAAATTTACTATAGAAAAGGCAATCCCTGGCGTAATTAAAATTTGCGACAGTAAAAAATTATTTTTTGAAAAATTTACTGTAGAAAAAGCAATCCCTGGCGTAATTAAAATTTGCGACAGTATAAAACTATTTTTTGAAAATTTTACTATAGAAAAGGCAATCCCTGCCGCAATTAAAATTTGCGACAGTAAAAAATTCATTTTTGAACAATTTACTATAGAAAAGGCAATCCCTGGCGTAATTAAAATTTGCGACAGTAAAAAATTATTTTTTGAAAAATTTACTATAAGAGCGGCAATCCCTGGCGCAATTAAAATTTGCGACAGTATAAAATTAAATTTTGAAAAATTTATTATAGAAAAGGCAATCCCTGGCGTAATTAAAATTTGCGACAGTAAAAAATTATTTTTTGAAAAATTTACTGTAGAAAAGGCAATCCCTGGCGCAGTTAAAATTTGCGACAGTATAAAATTATTTTTTGAAAAATTTACTATAGAAAAGGCAATCCCTGGCGCAATTAAAATTTGCGACTGTAAAAAATTATTTTTTGAAAAATTTACTGTTGAAAAGGCAATCCCTGGCGCAATTAAAATTTGCGACAGTAGAAAATTATTTTTTGCAAAATTTACTATGGAAAAGGCAATCCCTGGAGGATTTAAAATTTGCGACAGTAAAAAATTAATTTTTGAAAAATTTACTATAGAAAAGGAAATCCCTGGCGCAATTAAAATTTGCGACAGTAAAAAATTAATTTTTGAAAAATTTACTATAGAAAAGGCAATCCCTGGCGTAATTAAAACTTGCGACAGTAAAAAATTAATTTTTTAAAAATTTACTATAGAAAAGGCAATCCCTGGCGCAATTAAAATTTGCGACAGTAGAAAATTATTTTTGAAAAATTTACTGTAGAAAAGGCAATCCCTGGCGCAATTAAAATTTGCGACAGTATAAAATTAAATTTTGAAATATTTACTATAGAAAAGGCAATCCCTGGCGTATTTAAAATTTGCGACAGTAAAAAATTATTTTTTGAATAATTTACTATAGAAAAGGCAATTCCTGGCGTATTTAAAATTTGCGACAGTAAAAAATTAATTTGTGAAAAATTTACTATAGAAAAGGCAATCCCTGGGGCAATTAAAATTTGCGACAGTAAGAAATTATTTTTTGAAAAATTTACTGTAGAAAAGGCAATCCCTGGCGCAATTAAAATTTGCGACAGTATAAAATTATTTTTGAAAAATTTACTATAGAAAAGGCAATCCCTGGCGCAATTAAAATTTGCGACTGTAAAAAATTATTTTTTGAAAAATTTACTGTTGAAAAGGCAATCCCTGGCGCAATTAAAATTTGCGACAGTAGAAAATTATTTTTTGCAAAATTTACTATGGAAAAGGCAATCCCTGGAGGATTTAAAATTTGCGACAGTAAAAAATTAATTTTTGAAAAATTTACTATAGAAAAGGAAATCCCTGGCGCAATTAAAATTTGCGACAGTAAAAAATTAATTTTTGAAAAATTTACTATAGAAAAGGCAATCCCTGGCGTAATTAAAACTTGCGACAGTAAAAAATTAATTTTTTAAAAATTTACTATAGAAAAGGCAATCCCTGGCGCAATTAAAATTTGCGACAGTAGAAAATTATTTTTTGAAAAATTTACTGTACAAAAGGCAATCCCTGGCGCAATTAAAACTTGCGACAGTAAAAAATTAATTTTTTAAAAATTTACTATAGAAAAGGCAATCCCTGGCGCAATTAAAATTTGCGACAGTAGAAAATTATTTTTTGAAAAATTTACTGTAGAAAAGGCAATCCCTGGCGCAATTAAAATTTGCGACAGTATAAAATTAAATTTTGAAATATTTACTATAGAAAAGGCAATCCCTGGCGTATTTAAAATTTGCGACAGTAAAAAATTATTTTTTGAATAATTTACTATAGAAAAGGAAATCCCTGGCGCAATTAAAATTTGCGACAGTAAAAAATTAATTTTTGAAAAATTTACTATAGAAAAGGCAATCCCTGGCGTAATTAAAACTTGCGACAGTAAAAAATTAATTTTTTAAAAATTTACTATAGAAAAGGCAATCCCTGGCGCAATTAAAATTTGCGACAGTAGAAAATTATTTTTTGAAAAATTTACTGTAGAAAAGGCAATCCCTGGCGCAATTAAAATTTGCGACAGTATAAAATTAAATTTTGAAATATTTACTATAGAAAAGGCAATCCCTGGCGTATTTAAAATTTGCGACAGTAAAAAATTATTTTTTGAATAATTTACTATAGAAAAGGCAATTCCTGGCGTATTTAAAATTTGCGACAGTAAAAAATTAATTTGTGAAAAATTTACTATAGAAAAGGCAATCCCTGGGGCAATTAAAATTTGCGACAGTAAGAAATTATTTTTTGAAAAATTTACTGTAGAAAAGGCAATCCCTGGCGCAATTAAAATTTGCGACAGTATAAAATTATTTTTTGAAAAATTTACTATAGAAAAGGCAATCCCTGGCGCAATTAAAATTTGCGACTGTAAAAAATTATTTTTTGAAAAATTTACTGTTGAAAAGGCAATCCCTGGCGCAATTAAAATTTGCGACAGTAGAAAATTATTTTTTGCAAAATTTACTATGGAAAAGGCAATCCCTGGAGGATTTAAAATTTGCGACAGTAAAAAATTAATTTTTGAAAAATTTACTATAGAAAAGGAAATCCCTGGCGCAATTAAAATTTGCGACAGTAAAAAATTAATTTTTGAAAAATTTACTATAGAAAAGGCAATCCCTGGCGTAATTAAAACTTGCGACAGTAAAAAATTAATTTTTTAAAAATTTACTATAGAAAAGGCAATCCCTGGCGCAATTAAAATTTGCGACAGTAGAAAATTATTTTTTGAAAAATTTACTGTACAAAAGGCAATCCCTGGCGCAATTAAAACTTGCGACAGTAAAAAATTAATTTTTTAAAAATTTACTATAGAAAAGGCAATCCCTGGCGCAATTAAAATTTGCGACAGTAGAAAATTATTTTTTGAAAAATTTACTGTAGAAAAGGCAATCCCTGGCGCAATTAAAATTTGCGACAGTATAAAATTAAATTTTGAAATATTTACTATAGAAAAGGCAATCCCTGGCGTATTTAAAATTTGCGACAGTAAAAAATTATTTTTTGAATAATTTACTATAGAAAAGGCAATTCCTGGCGTATTTAAAATTTGCGACAGTAAAAAATTAATTTGTGAAAAATTTACTATAGAAAAGGCAATCCCTGGGGCAATTAAAATTTGCGACAGTAAGAAATTATTTTTTGAAAAATTTACTGTAGAAAAGGCAATCCCTGGCGTATTTAAAATTTGCGACAATATAAAATTAAATTTTGAAAATTTACTATAGAAAAGGCAATCCCTGGCGTAATTAAAATTTGCAACAGTAAGAAATTATTTTTTGATAAATTTACTGTAGAAAAGGCAATCCCTGGCGTATTTAAAATGTGTGACAGTAAAAAATTATTTTTTGAAAAATTTACTATAGAAAAGGCAATCCCTGGCGCAATTAAAATTTGCGACAGTAAAAAATTGTTTTTTGCAAAATTTACTATAGAAAAGGCAATCCCTGGCGTAATTAAAATTTGCGACAATAAAAAATTATTTTTTGAAAAATTTACTGTAGAAAAAGCAATCCCTGGCGTAATTAAAATTTGCGACAGTATAAAACTATTTTTTGAAAATTTTACTATAGAAAAGGCAATCCCTGCCGCAATTAAAATTTGCTACAGTAAAAAAATCATTTTTGAACAATTTACTATAGAAAAGGCAATCCCTGGCGTAATTAAAATTTGCGACAGTAAAAAATTATTTTTTGAAAAATTTACTATAAGAGCGGCAATCCCTGGCGCAATTAAAATTTGCGACAGTATAAAATTAAATTTTGAAAAATTTACTATAGAAAAGGCAATCCCTGGCGTAATTAAAATTTGCGACAGTAAAAAATTATTTTTTGAAAAATTTACTGTAGAAAAGGCAATCCCTGGCGCATTTAAAATTTGCGACAGTAAAAAATTATTTTTTGA
This sequence comes from Dioctria linearis, assembly GCA_963930735.1. Lineage (NCBI taxonomy): Eukaryota > Metazoa > Arthropoda > Insecta > Diptera > Asilidae > Dioctria > Dioctria linearis. Next base: position 46,183 of record CAWVNZ010001066.1, read on the forward strand.
AAAATTTACTATAGAAAAGGCAATCCCTGGCGCAATTAAAATTTGCGACAGAAAAAAATTATTTTTTGAAAAATTTACTATAGAAAAGGCAATCCCTGGCGTTATTAAAATTTGCGACAGTAAAAAATTATTTTTTGAAAAATTTACTGTAGAAAAGGCAATCCCTGGCGTAATTAAAATTTGCGACAGTATAAAATTATTTTTTGAAAATTTTACTATAGAAAAGGCAATCCCTGCCGCAATTAAAATTTGCGAGAGTAAAAAATTAATTTTTGAACAATTTAGTATAGAAAAGGCAATCCCTGGCGTAATTAAAATTTGCGACAGTAAAAAAATAATTTTTGAAAAATTTACTATAGAAAAGGCAATCCCTGGCGCAATTAAAATTTGCGACAGTAAAAAATTATTTTTTGAAAAATTTACTGTAGAAAAGGCAATTCCTGGCGCAATTAAAATTTGCGACAGTAAAAAATTATTTTTTGAAAAATTTACTGTAGAAAAGGCAATTCCTGGCGCAATTAAAATTTGCGACAGTAAAAAAATAATTTTTGAAAAATTTACTAAAGAAAAGGCAATCCCTGGCGCAATTAAAATTTGCGGCAGTATAAAATTAAATTTTGAAAAATTTACTATAGCAAAGGCAATCCCTGGCGTAATTAAAATTTGCGACAGTATAAAATTATTTTTTGTAAAATTTACTGTAGAAAAGGCAATCCCTGGCGCAATTAAAATTTGCGACAGTAGAAAATTATTTTTTGCAAAATTTACTATAGAAAAGGCAATCCTTGGCGCAATTAAAATTTGCGACAGTATAAAATTAAATTTTGAAAAATTTACTATAGAAAAGGCAATCCCTGGCGTAATTAAAATTTCCGACAGTAAAAAATTATTTTTTGAAAAATTTACTATAGAAAAGGCAATCCCTGGCGCAATTAAAATTTGCGACTGTAAAAAATTATTTTTAGAATAATTTACTATAGAAAATTAATCCCTGGCGTATTTAAAATTTGCGACAGTATAAAATTAAATTTTGAAAACTTTACTATAGAAAAGGCAATCCCTGGTGCAATTAAAATTTTTGACAGTAAAAAAATATTTTTTGAAAAATTTACTATAGAAAAGGCAATCCCTGGCGTATTTAAAATTTGCGACAGTAAAAAATTATTTTTTGAATAATTTACTATAGAAAAGGCAATTCCTGGCGTATTTAAAATTTGCGACAGTAAAAAATTAATTTGTGAAAAATTTACTATAGAAAAGGCAATCCCTGGGGCAATTAAAATTTGCGACAGTAAGAAATTATTTTTTGAAAAATTTACTGTAGAAAAGGCAATCCCTGGCGTATTTAAAATTTGCGACAGTATAAAATTAAATTTTGAAAATTTACTATAGAAAAGGCAATCCCTGGCGTAATTAAAATTTGCAACAGTAAGAAATTATTTTTTGAAAAATTTACTGTAGAAAAGGCAATCCTTGGCGTATTTAAAATTTGCGACAGTAAAAAATTATTTTTTGAAAAATTTACTATAGAAAAGGCAATCCCTGGCGCAATTAAAATTTGCGACAGTAAAAAATTATTTTTTGCAAAATTTACTATAGAAAAGGCAATCCCTGGCGTAATTAAAATTTGCGACAGTAAAAAATTATTTTTTGAAAAATTTACTGTAGAAAAAGCAATCCCTGGCGTAATTAAAATTTGCGACAGTATAAAACTATTTTTTGAAAATTTTACTATAGAAAAGGCAATCCCTGCCGCAATTAAAATTTGCGACAGTAAAAAATTCATTTTTGAACAATTTACTATAGAAAAGGCAATCCCTGGCGTAATTAAAATTTGCGACAGTAAAAAATTATTTTTTGAAAAATTTACTATAAGAGCGGCAATCCCTGGCGCAATTAAAATTTGCGACAGTATAAAATTAAATTTTGAAAAATTTATTATAGAAAAGGCAATCCCTGGCGTAATTAAAATTTGCGACAGTAAAAAATTATTTTTTGAAAAATTTACTGTAGAAAAGGCAATCCCTGGCGCATTTAAAATTTGCCAAAGTAAAAAATTATTTTTTGAAAAATTTACTATAGAAAAGGCAATCCCTGGCGCAATTAAAATTTGCGACAGTAAAAAATTATTTTTTGAAAAATTTACTATAGAAAAGGCAATCCCTGGCGTAATTAAAATTTGCGACAGTAAAAAATTATTTTTTGAAAAATTTACTGTAGAAAAGGCAATCCCTGGCGTAATTAAAATTTGCGACAGTATAAAATAATTTTTTGAAAATTTTACTATAGAAAAGGCAATCCCTGCCGCAATTAAAATTTGCGACAGTAAAAAATTAATTTTTGAACAATTTAGTATAGAAAAGGCAATCACTGGCGTAATTAAAATTTGCAACAGTAAAAAAATAATTTTTGAAAAATTTACTATAGAAAAGGCAATCCCTGGCGCAATTAAAATTTGCGACAGTAAAAAATTATTTTTTGAAAAATTTACTGTAGAAAAGGCAATTCCTGGCGCAATTAAAATTTGCGACAGTAAAAAATTATTTTTTGAAAAATTTACTGTAGAAAAGGCAATTCCTGGCGCAATTAAAATTTGCGACAGTAAAAAATTATTTTTTGAAAAATTTACTGTAGAAAAGGCAATTCCTGGCGCAATTAAAATTTGCGACAGTAAAAAATAATTTTTGAAAAATTTACTAAAGAAAAGGCAATCCCTGGCGCAATTAAAATTTGCGACAGTAGAAAATTATTTTTTGCAAAATTTACTATAGAAAAGGCAATCCCTGGCGCAATTAAAATTTGCGACAGTATAAAATTAAATTTTGAAAAATTTACTATAGAAAAGGCAATCCCTGGCGTAATTAAAATTTCCGACAGTAAAAAATTATTTTTTGAAAATTTTACTATAGAAAAGGCAATCCCTGCCGCAATTAAAATTTGCGAGAGTAAAAAATTAATTTTTGAACAATTTAGTATAGAAAAGGCAATCCCTGGCGTAATTAAAATTTGCAACAGTAAAAAAATAATTTTTGAAAAATTTACTATAGAAAAGGCAATCCCAGGCGCAATTAAAATTTGCGACAGTAAAAAATTATTTTTTGAAAAATTTACTATAGAAAAGGCAATCCCTGGCGCAATTAAAATTTGCGACAGTAAAAAATTATTTTTAGAATAATTTACTATAGAAAATTAATCCCTGGCGTATTTAAAATTTGCGACAGTATAAAATTAAATTTTGAAAAATTTACTGTAGAAAAGGCAATCCCTGGTGCAATTAAAATTTTCGACAGTAAAAAAATATTTTTTGAAAAATATACTATAGAAAAGGCAATCCCTGGCGCAATTAAAATTTGCGACTGTAAAAAATTATTTTTTGAAAAATTTACTATAGAAAAGGCAATCCCTGGCGCAATTAAAATTTGCGACAGTATAAAATTATTTTTTGAAAAATTTACTATAGAAAAGGCAATCCCTGGCGTAATTAAAATTTCCGACAGTAAAAAATTATTTTTTGAAAATTTTACTATAGAAAAGGCAATCCCTGCCGCAATTAAAATATGCGAGAGTAAAAAATTAATTTTTGAACAATTTAGTATAGAAAAGGCAATCCCTGGCGTAATTAAAATTTGCAACAGTAAAAAAATAATTTTTGAAAAATTTACTATAGAAAAGGCAATCCCAGGCGCAATTAAAATTTGCGACAGTAAAAAATTATTTTTTGAAAAATTTACTATAGAAAAGGCAATCCCTGGCGCAATTAAAATTTGCGACAGTAAAAAATTATTTTTAGAATAATTTACTATAGAAAATTAATCCCTGGCGTATTTAAAATTTGCGACAGTATAAAATTAAATTTTGAAAAATTTACTATAGAAAAGGGGATCCCTGGTGCAATTAAAATTTTCGACAGTAAAAAATTAATTTTTGAAAAATTTACTATAGAAAAGGCAATCCCTGGCGCAATTAAAATTTGCGACAGTAAAAAATTTACTATAGAAAAGGCAATCGCTGGCGTAATTAAAACTTGCGACAGTAAAAAATTAGTTTTTTAAAAATTTACTATAAAAAAGGCAATCCCTGGCGCAATTAAAATTTGCGACAGTAGAAAATTATTTTTTGAAAAATTTACTGTAGAAAAGGCAATCCCTGGCGCAATTAAAATTTGCGACAGTATAAAATTAAATTTTGAAAAATTTACTATAGAAAAGGCAATCCCTGGCGTATTTAAAATTTGCGACAGTAAAAAATTATTTTTTGAATAATTTACTATAGAAAAGGCAATTCCTGGCGTATTTAAAATTTGCGACAGTAAAAAATTAATTTGTGAAAAATTTACTATAGAAAAGGCAATCCCTGGGGCAATTAAAATTTGCGACAGTATAAAATTAAATTTTGAAAAATTTACTATAGGAAAGGCAATCCCTGGCGTAATTAAACTTTGCGACAGTAAAAAAATTTTTTTTGAAAAATTTACTGTAGAAAAGGCAATCCCTGGCGTATTTAAAATTTGCGACAGTAAAAAATTATTTTTTGAAAAATTTACTATAGAAAAGGCAATCCCTGGCGTAATTAAAATTTGCGACAGTAAAAAATTATTTTTTGAAAAATTTACTGTAGAAATGGCAATCCCTGGCGTAATTAAAATTTGCGACAGTATAAAATTATTTTTTGAAAATTTTACTATAGAAAAGGCAATCCCTGCCGCAATTAAAATTTGCGACAGTAAAAAATTAATTTTTGAACAATGTACTATAGAAAAGGCAATCCCTGGCGTAATTAAAATTTGCGACAGTAAAAAATTATTTTTTGAAAAATTAACTATTAGAAAGGCAATCCCTGGCGCAATTAAAATTTGCGACAGTATAAAATTAATTTTTAAAAAATTTACTATAGAAAAGGCAATCCTTGGCGTAATTAAAATTTGCGACAGTAAAAAATTATTTTTTGAAAAATTTACTGTAGAAAAGGCAATCCCTGGCGTAATTAAAATTTGCGACAGTATAAAATAATTTTTTGAAAATTTTACTATAGAAAAGGCAATCCCTGTCGTAATTAAAATGTGCCACAGTAAAAAATTATTTTTTGAAAAATTTACTATAAGAAAGGCAATCCCTGGCGCAATTAAAATTTGCGACAGTAGAAAATTATTTTTTGCAAAATTTACTATAGAAAAGGCAATCCCTGGCGCAATTAAAATTTGCGACAGTATAAAATTAAATTTTGAAAAATTTACTATAGAAAAGGCAATCCCTGGCGTAATTAAAATTTGCGACAGAAAAAATGAATTTTTGAATAATTTACTATAGGAAAGGCAATCCCTGGCGTAATTAAAATTTGCGACAGAAAAAAATTATTTTTTGAAAAATTTACTGTAGAAAAGGCAATTCCTGGCGCAATTAAAATTTGCGACAGTAAAAAATTATTTTTTGAAAAATTTACTGTAGAAAAGGCAATTCCTGGCGCAATTAAAATTTGCGACAGTAAAAAATTATTTTTTGAAAAATTTACTGTAGAAAAGGCAATTCCTGGCGCAATTAAAATTTGCGACAGTAAAAAATAATTTTGAAAAATTTACTAAAGAAAAGGCAATCCCTGGCGCAATTAAAATTTGCGACAGTAGAAAATTATTTTTTGCAAAATTTACTATAGAAAAGGCAATCCCTGGCGCAATTAAAATTTGCGACAGTATAAAATTAAATTTTGAAAAATTTACTATAGAAAAGGCAATCCCTGGCGTAATTAAAATTTCCGACAGTAAAAAATTATTTTTTGAAAATTTTACTATAGAAAAGGCAATCCCTGCCGCAATTAAAATTTGCGAGAGTAAAAAATTAATTTTTGAACAATTTAGTATAGAAAAGGCAATCCCTGGCGTAATTAAAATTTGCAACAGTAAAAAAATAATTTTTGAAAAATTTACTATAGAAAAGGCAATCCCAGGCGCAATTAAAATTTGCGACAGTAAAAAATTATTTTTTGAAAAATTTACTATAGAAAAGGCAATCCCTGGCGCAATTAAAATTTGCGACAGTAAAAAATTATTTTTAGAATAATTTACTATAGAAAATTAATCCCTGGCGTATTTAAAATTTGCGACAGTATAAAATTAAATTTTGAAAAATTTACTATAGAAAAGGCAATCCCTGGCGCAATTAAAATTTTCGACAGTAAAAAATTATTTTTTGAAAAATTTACTGTAGAAAAGGCAATTCCTGGCGCAATTAAAATTTGCGACAGTAAAAAATTATTTTTTGAAAAATTTACTGTAGAAAAGGCAATTCCTGGCGCAATTAAAATTTGCGACAGTAAAAAATTATTTTTTGAAAAATTTACTGTAGAAAAGGCAATTCCTGGCGCAATTAAAATTTGCGACAGTAAAAAATAATTTTTGAAAAATTTACTAAAGAAAAGGCAATCCCTGGCGCAATTAAAATTTGCGACAGTAGAAAATTATTTTTTGCAAAATTTACTATAGAAAAGGCAATCCCTGGCGCAATTAAAATTTGCGACAGTATAAAATTAAATTTTGAAAAATTTACTATAGAAAAGGCAATCCCTGGCGTAATTAAAATTTCCGACAGTAAAAAATTATTTTTTGAAAATTTTACTATAGAAAAGGCAATCCCTGCCGCAATTAAAATTTGCGAGAGTAAAAAATTAATTTTTGAACAATTTAGTATAGAAAAGGCAATCCCTGGCGTAATTAAAATTTGCAACAGTAAAAAAATAATTTTTGAAAAATTTACTATAGAAAAGGCAATCCCAGGCGCAATTAAAATTTGCGACAGTAAAAAATTATTTTTTGAAAAATTTACTATAGAAAAGGCAATCCCTGGCGCAATTAAAATTTGCGACAGTAAAAAATTATTTTTAGAATAATTTACTATAGAAAATTAATCCCTGGCGTTTTTAAAATTTGCGACAGTATAAAATTAAATTTTGAAAAATTTACTATAGAAAAGGCAATCCCTGGCGCAATTAAAATTTTCGACAGTAAAAAAATATTTTTTGAAAAATATACTATAGAAAAGGCAATCCCTGGCGCAATTAAAATTTGCGACTGTAAAAAATTATTTTTTGAAAAATTTACTGTAGAAAAGGCAATCCCTGGCGCAATTAAAATTTGCGACAGTATAAAATTATTTTTTGAAAAATTTACTATAGAAAAGGCAATCCCTGGCGCAATTAAAATTTGCGACTGTAAAAAATTATTTTTTGAAAAATTTACTGTAGAAAAGGCAATCCCTGGCGCAATTAAAATTTGCGACAGTAAAAAATTATTTTTAGAATAATTTACTATAGAAAATTAATCCCTGGCGTATTTAAAATTTGCGACAGTATAAAATTAAATTTTGAAAAATTTACTATAGAAAAGGCAATCCCTGGCGCAATTAAAATTTTCGACAGTAAAAAATTATTTTTGAAAAATTTACTGTAGAAAAGGCAATTCCTGGCGCAATTAAAATTTGCGACAGTAAAAAATTATTTTTTGAAAAATTTACTGTAGAAAAGGCAATTCCTGGCGCAATTAAAATTTGCGACAGTAAAAAATTATTTTTTGAAAAATTTACTGTAGAAAAGGCAATTCCTGGCGCAATTAAAATTTGCGACAGTAAAAAATAATTTTTGAAAAATTTACTAAAGAAAAGGCAATCCCTGGCGCAATTAAAATTTGCGACAGTAGAAAATTATTTTTTGCAAAATTTACTATAGAAAAGGCAATCCCTGGCGCAATTAAAATTTGCGACAGTATAAAATTAAATTTTGAAAAATTTACTATAGAAAAGGCAATCCCTGGCGTAATTAAAATTTCCGACAGTAAAAAATTATTTTTTGAAAATTTTACTATAGAAAAGGCAATCCCTGCCGCAATTAAAATTTGCGAGAGTAAAAAATTAATTTTTGAACAATTTAGTATAGAAAAGGCAATCCCTGGCGTAATTAAAATTTGCAACAGTAAAAAAATAATTTTTGAAAAATTTACTATAGAAAAGGCAATCCCAGGCGCAATTAAAATTTGCGACAGTAAAAAATTATTTTTTGAAAAATTTACTATAGAAAAGGCAATCCCTGGCGCAATTAAAATTTGCGACAGTAAAAAATTATTTTTAGAATAATTTACTATAGAAAATTAATCCCTGGCGTTTTTAAAATTTGCGACAGTATAAAATTAAATTTTGAAAAATTTACTATAGAAAAGGCAATCCCTGGCGCAATTAAAATTTTCGACAGTAAAAAAATATTTTTTGAAAAATATACTATAGAAAAGGCAATCCCTGGCGCAATTAAAATTTGCGACTGTAAAAAATTATTTTTGAAAAATTTACTGTAGAAAAGGCAATCCCTGGCGCAATTAAAATTTGCGACAGTATAAAATTATTTTTTGAAAAATTTACTATAGAAAAGGCAATCCCTGGCGCAATTAAAATTTGCGACTGTAAAAAATTATTTTTTGAAAAATTTACTGTAGAAAAGGCAATCCCTGGCGCAATTAAAATTTGCGACAGTAGAAAATTATTTTTTGCAAAATTTACTATGGAAAAGGCAATCCCTGGCGGATTTAAAATTTGCGACAGCAAAAAATTAATTTTTGAAAAATTTACTATAGAAAAGGCAATCCCTGGCGCAATTAAAATTTGCGACAGTAAAAAATTTACTATAGAAAAGGCAATCGCTGGCGTAATTAAAACTTGCGACAGTAAAAAATTAGTTTTTTAAAAATTTACTATAAAAAAGGCAATCCCTGGCGCAATTAAAATTTGCGACAGTAGAAAATTATTTTTTGAAAAATTTACTGTAGAAAAGGCAATCCCTGGCGCAATTAAAATTTGCGACAGTATAAAATTAAATTTTGAAAAATTTACTATAGAAAAGGCAATCCCTGGCGTATTTAAAATTTGCGACAGTAAAAAATTATTTTTTGAATAATTTACTATAGAAAAGGCAATTCCTGGCGTATTTAAAATTTGCGACAGTAAAAAATTAATTTGTGAAAAATTTACTATAGAAAAGGCAATCCCTGGGGCAATTAAAATTTGCGACAGTATAAAATAATTTTTTGAAAATTTTACTATAGAAAAGGCAATCCCTGTCGTAATTAAAATGTGCCACAGTAAAAAATTATTTTTTGAAAAATTTACTATAAGAAAGGCAATCCCTGGCGCAGTTAAAATTTGCGACAGTATAAAATTAAATTTTGAAAAATTTACTATAGAAAATTCAATCCCTGGCGTAATTAAAATTTGCGACAGAAAAAATTATTTTTTGAAAAATTTAATGTAGAAAAGGCAATCCCTGGCGTATTTAAAATTTGCGACAGTAAGAAATTATTTTTTGAAAAATTTACTATAGAAAAGGCAATCTCTGGTGCAATTAAAATTTGCGAAAATAAAAAATTATTTTTGAAAAATTTACTATAGAAAAGGCAATCCCTGGCGTAATTAAAATTTGCGACAGTAAAAAATTATTTTTTGAAAAATTTTCTGTAGAAAAGGCAATCCCTGGCGTAATTAAAATTTGCGACAGTATAAAATTTTTTTTTGAAAATTTTACTATAGAAAAGGCAATCCCTGCCGCAATTAAAATTTGAGATAGTAAAAAATTAATTTTTGAACAATTTACTATAGAAAAGGCAATCCCTGGCGTAATTAAAATTTGCGACAGTAAAAAATTATTTTTTGAAAAATTTACTATAAGAAAGGCAATCCCTGGCTCAATTAAAATTTGCGACAGTATAAAATTAAATTTTGAAAAATTTACTATAGAAAAGGCAATCCCTGGGTTAATTAAAATTTGCGACAGTAAAAAATTATTTTTTGCAAATTTTACTATAGAAAAGGCAATCCCTGGCGTAATTAAAATTTGCGACA
>CAWVNZ010001067.1:0-41572 GCA_963930735.1 Dioctria linearis
ATAGAAAAGGCAATCCCTGGCGTAATTAAAATTTGAGACAGTAAAAAATGAATTTTTGAATAATTTACTATAGAAAAGGCAATCCCTGGCGTAATTAAAATTTGCGACAGTAAAAAATGAATTTTTGTATAATTTACTATAGAAAAGGCAATCCCTGGCGTAATTAAAATTTGCGACAGTAAAAAATTATTTTTTGAATAATTTACTATAGAACAGGCAATCCCTGGCGTAATTAAAATTTGAGACAGTAAAAATGAATTTTTTGAATAATTTACTATAGAAAAGGCAATCCCTGGCGTAATTAAAATTTGAGACAGTAAAAAATGAATTTTTGAATAATTTACTATAGAAAAGGCAATCCCTGGCGTAATTAAAATTTGAGACAGTAAAAAATGAATTTTTGAATAATTTACTATAGAAAAGGCAATCCCTGGAGTAATTATAATTCGCGACAGTAAAAAATGAATTTTTGAATAATTTACTATAGAAAAGGCAATCCCTGGCGTAATTAAAATTTCGACAGAAAAAATTATTTTTTGAATAATTTACTATAGAAAAGGCAATCCCTGGCGTAATTATAATTTGCGACAGTATAAAATGAATTTTTGAGTAATTTACTATAGAAAAGGCAATCCCTGGCGTAATTAAAATTTGAGACAGTAAAAATGAATTTTTTGAATAATTTACTATAGAAAAGGCAATCCCAGGCGTAATTAAAATTTGCGACAGTAAAAAATTATTTTTTGAATAATTTACTATAGAAAAGGCAATCCCTGGCGTAATTAAAATTTGTGACAGAAAAAATTATTTTTTTGCAAAATTTACTATAGAAAAGGCAATCCCTGGCGTATTTAAAATTTGAGACAGTAAAAAATGAATTTTTGAATAATTTACTATAGAAAAGGCAATCCCTGGCGCAATTAAAATTTGCGACAGTAAAAAATTATTTTTTGCAAAATTTACCATAGAAAAGGCAATCCCTGGCGTAATTAAAATTTGAGACAGTATAAAATTATTTTTTGAATAATTTACTATAGAAAAGGCAATCCCTGGCGTAATTAAAATTTGCGACAGTAAAAAATTATTTTTTGAATAATTTACTATAGAAAAGGCAATCCCTGGCGTAATTAAAATTTGAGACAGAAAAAATTATTTTTTGCAAAATTTACTATAGAAAAGGCAATCCCTGGCGTATTTAAAATTTGAGACAGTAAAAAATGAATTTTTGAATAATTTACTATAGAAAAGGCAATCCCTGGCGTAATTATAATTTGCGACAGTATAAAATGAATTTTTGAATAATTTACTATAGAAAAGGCAATCCCTGGCGTAATTAAAATTTGAGACAGTAAAAAATGAATTTTTGAATAATTTACTATAGAAAAGGCAATCCCTGGCGTAATTAAAATTTGAGACAGTAAAAAATGAATTTTTGAATAATTTACTATAGAAAAGGTAATCCATGACGTAATTATAATTTGCGACAGTATAAAATGAATTTTTGAATAATTTACTATAGAAAAGGCAATCCCTGGCGTAATTAAAATTTGAGACAGTAAAAATGAATTTTTTGATTAATTTACTATAGAAAAGGCAATCCCTGGCGTAATTAAAATTTGAGACAGTAAAAATGAATTTTTTGAATAATTTACTATAGAAAAGGCAATCCCTGGCGTAATTAAAATTTGCGACAGTAAAAAATGAATTTTTGTATAATTTACTATAGAAAAGGCAATCCCTGGCGTAATTAAAATTTGCGACAGTAAAAAATTATTTTTTGAATAATTTACTATAGAAAAGGCAATCCCTGGCGTATTTAAAATTTGAGACAGAAAAAAATGAATTTTTGAATAATTTACTATAGAACAGGCAATCCCTGGCGTAATTAAAATTTGAGACAGTAAAAATGAATTTTTTGAATAATTTACTATAGAAAAGGCAATCCCTGGCGTAATTAAAATTTGAGACAGTAAAAAATGAATTTTGAATAATTTACTATAGAAAAGGCAATCCCTGGCGTAATTAAAATTTGAGACAGTATAAAATGAATTTTTGAATAATTTACTATAGAAAAGGCAATCCCTGGCGTAATTAAAATTTGCGACAGTATAAAATGAATTTTTGAATAATTTACTATAGAAAAGGCAATACCTGGCGTAATTAAAATTTGCGACAGTAAAAAATTATTTTTTGCAAAATTTACTATACAAAAGGCAATCCCTGGCGTAATTAAAATTTGTGACAGAAAAAATTATTTTTTGCAAAATTTACTATAGAAAAGGCAATCCCTGGTGTATTTAAAATTTGAGACAGTAAAAAATGAATTTTTGAATAATTTACTATAGAAAAGGCAATCCCTGGCGTAATTAAAATTTGCGACAGAAAAAATTATTTTTTGAATAATTTACTATAGAAAAGGCAATCCCTGGCGTAATTAAAATTTGAGACAGTAAAAAATGAATTTTTGAATAATTTACTATAGAAAAGGCAATCCCTGGCGTAATTATAATTTGCGACAGTAAAAAATGAATTTTTGAATAATTTACTATAGAAAAGGCAATCCCTGGCGTAATTAAAATTTCGACAGAAAAAATTATTTTTTGAATAATTTACTATAGAAAAGGCAATCCCTGGCGTAATTATAATTTGCGACAGTATAAAATGAATTTTTGAGTAATTTACTATAGAAAAGGCAATCCCTGGCGTAATTAAAATTTGAGACAGTAAAAATGAATTTTTTGAATAATTTACTATAGAAAAGGCAATACCTGGCGTAATTAAAATTTGCGACAGTAAAAAATTATTTTTTGAATAATTTACTATAGAAAAGGCAATCCCTGGCGTATTTAAAATTTGAGACAGAAAAAAATGAATTTTGAATAATTTACTACAGAAAAGGCAATCCCTGGCGTAATTAAAATTTGAGACAGTAAAAAATTATTTTTTGAATAATTTACTATAGAAAAGGCAATCCCTGGCGTAATTATAATTTGCGACAGTAAAAAATTATTTTTTGAATAATTTACTATAGAAAAGGCCATCCCTGGCATAATTAAAATTTGAGACAGTAAAAAATGAATTTTTGAATAATTTACTATAGAAAAGGCAATCCCTGGCGTAATTAAAATTTGAGACAGTAAAAAATGAATTTTTTAATAATTTACTATAGAAAAGGCAATCCCTGGCGTAATTAAAATTTGAGACAGTAAAAAATGAATTTTTGAATAATTTACTATAGAAAAGGCAATCCCTGGCGTAATTATAATTTGCGACAGTATAAAATGAATTTTTGAGTAATTTACTATAGAAAAGGCAATCCCTGGCGTAATTAAAATTTGAGACAGTAAAAATGAATTTTTTGAATAATTTTACTATAGAAAAGGCAATACCTGGCGTAATTAAAATTTGCGACAGTAAAAAATTATTTTTTGAATAATTTACTATAGAAAAGGCAATCCCTGGCGTAATTAAAATTTGAGACAGTAAAAAATGAATTTTTGAATAATTTACTATAGAAAAGGCAATCCCTGGCGTAATTATAATTTGCGACAGTAAACAATTATTTTTTGAATAATTTACTATAGAAAAGGCAATCCCTGGCGTAATTAAAATTTGCGACAGAAAAAATTATTTTTTGAATAATTTACTATAGAAAAGGCAATCCCTGGCGTAATTAAAATTTGCGACAGTATAAAATGAATTTTTGAATAATTTACTATAGAAAAGGCAATCCCTGGCGTAATTAAAATTTGAGACAGTAAAAAATGAATTTTTGAATAATTTACTATAGAAAAGGCAATCCCTGGCGTAATTAAAATTTGAGACAGTAAAAAATGAATTTTTGAATAATTTACTATAGAAAAGGTAATCCCTGGCGTAATTATAATTTGCGACAGTATAAAATGAATTTTTGAATAATTTACTATAGAAAAGGCAATCCCTGGCGTAATTAAAATTTGAGACAGTAAAAATGAATTTTTTGAATAATTTACTATAGAAAAGGCAATCCCTGGCGTAATTAAAATTTGAGACAGTAAAAATGAATTTTTTGAATAATTTACTATAGAAAAGGCAGTCCCTGGCGTAATTAAAATTTGCGACAGTAAAAAATGAATTTTTGTATAATTTACTATAGAAAAGGCAATCCCTGGCGTAATTAAAATTTGCGACAGTAAAAAATTATTTTTTGAATAATTTACTATAGAAAAGGCAATCCCTGGCGTATTTAAAATTTGAGACAGAAAAAAATGAATTTTTGAATAATTTACTATAGAAAAGGCAATCCCTGGCGTAATTAAAATTTGAGACAGTAAAAATGAATTGTTTGAATAATTTACTATAGAAAAGGCAATCCCTGGCGTAATTAAAATTTGAGACAGTAAAAAATGAATTTTTGAATAATTTACTATAGAAAAGGCAATCCCTGGCGTAATTAAAATTTGAGACAGTATAAAATGAATTTTTGAATAATTTACTATAGAAAAGGCAATCCCTGGCGTAATTAAAATTTGCGACAGTATAAAATGAATTTTTGAATAATTTACTATAGAAAAGGCAATCCCTGGCGTAATTAAAATTTGCGACAGTAAAAAATTATTTTTTGCAAAATTTACTATACAAAAGGCAATCCCTGGCGTAATTAAAATTTGTGACAGAAAAAATTATTTTTTGCAAAATTTACTATAGAAAAGGCAATCCCTGGTGTATTTAAAATTTGAGACAGAAAAAAATGAATTTTTGAATAATTTACTATAGAAAAGGCAATCCCTGGCGTAATTAAAATTTGCGACAGAAAAAATTATTTTTTGAATAATTTACTATAGAAAAGGCAATCCCTGGCGTAATTAAAATTTGAGACAGTAAAAAATGAATTTTTGAATAATTTACTATAGAAAAGGCAATCCCTGGCGTAATTATAATTTGCGACAGTAAAAAATGAATTTTTGAATAATTTACTATAGAAAAGGCAATCCCTGGCGTAATTAAAATTTCGACAGAAAAAATTATTTTTTGAATAATTTACTATAGAAAAGGCAATCCCTGGCGTAATTATAATTTGCGACAGTATAAAATGAATTTTTGAGTAATTTACTATAGAAAAGGCAATCCCTGGCGTAATTAAAATTTGAGACAGTAAAAATGTTTTTTTTGAATAATTTACTATAGAAAAGGCAATCCCTGGCGTAATTAAAATTTGCGACAGTAAAAAATTATTTTTTGAATAATTTACTATAGAAAAGGCAATCCCTGGCGTATTTAAAATTTGAGACAGAAAAAAATGAATTTTTGAATAATTTACTACAGAAAAGGCAATCCCTGGCGTAATTAAAATTTGAGACAGTAAACAATTATTTTTTGAATAATTTACTATAGAAAAGGCAATCCCTGGCGTAATTAAAATTTGCGACAGTAAAAAATTATTTTTTGAATAATTTACTATAGAAAAGGCCATCCCTGGCGTAATTAAAATTTGAGACAGTAAAAAATGAATTTTTGAATAATTTACTAAAGAAAAGGCAATCCCTGGCGTAATTAAAATTTGAGACAGTAAAAAATGAATTTTTGAATAATTTAGTATAGAAAAGGCAATCCCTGGCGTAATTAAAATTTGAGACAGTAAAAAATGAATTTTTGAATAATTTACTATAGAAAAGGCAATCCCTGGCGTAATTATAATTTGCGACAGTAAACAATTATTTTTTGAATAATTTACTATAGAAAAGGCAATCCCTGGCGTAATTAAAATTTGCGACAGAAACAATTATTTTTTGAATAATTTACTATAGAAAAGGCAATCCCTGGCGTAATTAAAATTTGCGACAGTATAAAATGAATTTTTGAATAATTTACTATAGAAAAGGCAATCCCTGGCGTAATTAAAATTTGTGACAGAAAAAATTATTTTTTGAATAATTTACTATAGAAAAGGCAATCCCTGGCGTAATTAAAATTTGAGACAGAAAAAATTATTTTTTGAATAATTTACTATAGAAAAGACAATCCCTGGCGTAATTAAAATTTGAGACAGTAAAAAATGAATTTTTGAATAATTTACTATAGAAAAGGCAATCCCTGGCGTAATTAAAATTTTGAGACAGTAAAAATGAATTTTTTGAATAATTAACTATAGAAAAGGCAATCCCTGGCGTAATTAAAATTTGAGACAGTAAAAAATGAATTTTTGAATAATTTACTTTAGAAAAGGCAATCCCTGGCGTAATTAAAATTTGAGACAGTATAAAATGAATTTTTGAATAATTTACTATAGAAAAGGCAATCCCTGGCGTAATTAAAATTTGAGACAGTAAAAATGAATTTTTTGAATAATTTACTATAGAAAAGGCAATCCCTGGCGTAATTAAAATTTGCGACAGAAAAAAATGAATTTTTGAATAATTTACTATAGAAAAGGCAATCCCTGGCGTAATTATAATTTGCGACAGTATAAAATGAATTTTTGAATAATTTACTATAGAAAAGGCAATCCCTGGCGTAATTAAAATTTGCGACAGTAAAAAATTATTTTTTGAATAATTTACTATAGAAAAGGCAATCCCTGGCGTAATTAAAATTTGAGACAGTAAAAAATGAATTTTTGAATAATTTACTATAGAAAAGGCAATCCCTGGCGTAATTAAAATTTGAGACAGTAAAAAATGAATTTTTGAATAATTTACTATAGAAAAGGCAATCCCTGGCGTAATTATAATTTGCGACACTAAACAATTATTTTTTGAATAATTTACTATAGAAAAGGCAATCCCTGGCGTAATTATAATTTGCGACAGTATAAAATTATTTTTTGCAAAATTTACTATACAAAAGGCAATCCCTGGCGTAATTAAAATTTGTGACAGAAAAAATTATTTTTTGAATAATTTACTATAGAAAAGGCAATCCCTGGCGTAATTAAAATTTGAGACAGAAAAAATTATTTTTTGAATAATTTACTATAGAAAAGGCAATCCCTGGCGTAATTAAAATTTGAGACAGAAAAAATGAATTTTTGAATAATTTACTATAGAAAAGGCAATCCCTGGCGTAATTAAAATTTTCGACAGTAAAAATGAATTTTTTGAATAATTTGCTATAGAAAAGGCAATCCCTAGCGTAATTAAAATTTGCGACAGTAAAAAATTATTTTTTGCAAAATTTACTATACAAAAGGCAATCCCTGGCGTAATTAAAATTTGTGACAGAAAAAATGAATTTTTGAATAATTTACTATAGAAAAGGCAATCCCTGGCGTAATTAAAATTTGAGACATTAAAAATGAATTTTTTGAATAATTTACTATAGAAAAGGCAATCCCTGGCGTAATTATAATTTGCGACACTAAACAATTATTTTTTGAATAATTTACTATAGAAAAGGCAATCCCTGGCGTAATTATAATTTGCGACAGTATAAAATTATTTTTTGCAAAATTTACTATACAAAAGGCAATCCCTGGCGTAATTAAAATTTGTGACAGAAAAAATTATTTTTTGAATAATTTACTATAGAAAAGGCAATCCCTGGCGTAATTAAAATTTGAGACAGAAAAAATTATTTTTTGAATAATTTACTATAGAAAAGGCAATCCCTGGCGTAATTAAAATTTGAGACAGAAAAAATTATTTTTTGAATAATTTACTATAGAAAAGCCAATCCCTGACGTAATTAAAATTTGAGACAGTATAAAATTATTTTTTGCAAAATTTACTATAGAAAAGGCAATCCCTGGCGTAATTAAAATTTGAGACAGTATAAAATTATTTTTTGCAAAATTTACTATAGAAAAGGCAATCCCTGGCGTAATTAAAATTTGAGACAGTAAAAAATGATTTTTTGAATAATTTACTATAGAAAAGGCAATCCCTGGCGTAATTAAAATTTGTGACAGAAAAAATTATTTTTTGCAAAATTTACTATAGAAAAGGCAATCTCTGGCGTAATTAAAATTTGAGACAGAAAAAATTATTTTTTGAATAATTTACTATAGAAAAGGCAATCCCTGGCGTAATTATAATTTGCGACAGTATAAAATGAATTTTTGAATAATTTACTATAGAAAAGGCAATCCCTGGCGTAATTAAAATTTGCGACAGTAAAAAATTATTTTTTGAATAATTTACTATAGAAAAGGCAATCCCTGGCGTAATTATAATTTGCGACACTAAACAATTATTTTTTGAATAATTTACTATAGAAAAGGCAATCCCTGGTGTAATTATAATTTGCGACAGTATAAAATTATTTTTTGCAAAATTTACTATACAAAAGGCAATCCCTGGCGTAATTAAAATTTGTGACAGAAAAAATTATTTTTTGAATAATTTACTATAGAAAAGGCAATCCCTGGCGTAATTAAAATTTGCGACAGAAAAAATTATTTTTTGAATAATTTACTATAGAAAAGGCAATCCCTGGCGTAATTAAAATTTGAGACAGAAAAAATGAATTTTTGAATAATTTACTATAGAAAAGGCAATCCCTGGCCTAATTAAAATTTTCGACAGTAAAAATGAATTTTTTGAATAATTTACTATATAAAAGGCAATCCCTAGCGTAATTAAAATTTGCGACAGTAAAAAATTATTTTTTGCAAAATTTACTATACAAAAGGCAATCCCTGGCGTAATTAAAATTTGTGACAGAAAAAATGAATTTTTGAATAATTTACTATAGAAAAGGCAATCCCTGGCGTAATTAAAATTTGAGACATTAAAAATGAATTTTTTGAATAATTTACTATAGAAAAGGCAATCCCTGGCGTAATTAAAATTTGAGACAGTAAAAAATGAATTTTTGAATAATTTACTATAGAAAAGGCAATCCCTGGCGTAATTAAAATTTGAGACAGTAAAAATTAATTTTTTGAATAATTTACTATAGAAGAGGCAATCCCTGGCGTAATTAAAATTTGCGACAGAAAAAAATGAATTTTTGAATAATTTACTATAGAAAAGGCAATCCCTGGCGTAATTATAATTTGCGAGAGTATAAAATGAATTTTTTAATAATTTACTATAGAAAAGGCAATCCCTGGCGTAATTAAAATTTGCGACAGTAAAAAATTATTTTTTGAATAATTTACTATAGAAAAGGCAAACCCTGGCGTAATTAAAATTTGAGACAGTAAAAAATGAATTTTTGAATAATTTACTATAGAAAAGGCAATCCCTGGCGTAATTATAATTTGCGACAGTATAAAATGAATTTTTGAATAATTTACTATAGAAAAGGCAATCCCTGGCGTAATTAAAATTTGCGATAGTAAAAAATTATTTTTTGAATAATTTACTATAGAAAAGGCAATCCCTGGCGTAATTAAAATTTGCGACAGTATAAAATGAATTTTTGAATAATTTACTATAGAAAAGGCAATCCCTGGCGTAATTAAAATTTGAGACAGTAAAAAATGAATTTTTGAATAATTTACTATAGAAAAGGCAATCCCTGGCGTAATTATAATTTGTGACACTAAACAATTATTTTTTGAATAATTTACTATAGAAAAGGCAATCCCTGGCATAATTATAATTTGCGACAGTATAAAATTATTTTTTGCAAAATTTACTATACAAAAGGCAATCCCTGGCGTAATTAAAATTTGTAACAGAAAAAATTATTTTTTGAATAATTTACTATAGAAAAATAAATCCCTGGCGTAATTAAAATTTGAGACAGAAAAAATTATTTTTTGAATAATTTACTATAGAAAAGGCAATCCCTGGCGTAATTAAAATTTGAGACAGAAAAAATTATTTTTTGAATAATTTACTATAGAAAAGGCAATCCCTGACGTAATTAAAATTTGAGACAGTATAAAATTATTTTTTGCAAAATTTACTATAGAAAAGGCAATCCCTGGCGTAATTAAAATTTGAGACAGTATAAAATTATTTTTTGCAAAATTTACTATAGAAAAGGCAATCCCTGGCGTAATTAAAATTTGAGACAGTAAAAAATGATTTTTTGAATAATTTACTATAGAAAAGGCAATCCCTGGCGTAATTAAAATTTGCGACAGTAAAAAATTATTTTTTGAATAATTTACTATAGAAAAGGCAATTCCTGGCGTAATTAAAATTTGCGACAGTAAAAAATTATTTTTTGCAAAATTTACTATACAAAAGGCAATCCCTGGCGTAATTAAAATTTGTGACAGAAAAAATTATTTTTTGCAAAATTTACTATAGAAAAGGCAATCCCTGGCGTAATTAAAATTTGAGACAGTAAAAAATGAATTTTTGAATAATTTCCTATAGAAAAGGCAATCCCTGGCGTAATTAAAATTTGCGACAGAAAAAATTATTTTTTGAATAATTTACTATAGAAAAGGCAATCCCTGGCGTAATTAAAATTTGCGACAGTAAAAAATGAATTTTTGAATAATTTACTATAGAAAAGGCAATCCCTGGCGTAATTAAAATTTGAGACAGAAAAAATTATTTTTTGAATAATTTACTATAGAAAAGGCAATCGCTGGCGTAATTAAAATTTGCGACAGTAAAAAATTATTTTTTGAATAATTTACTATAGAAAAGGCAATCCCTGGCGTAATTAAAATTTGTGACAGAAAAAATTATTTTTTGCAAAATTTACTATAGAAAAGGCAATCCCTGGCGTAATTAAAATTTGTGACAGAAAAAATTATTTTTTGCAAAATTTACTATAGAAAAGGCAATCCCTGGCGTAATTAAAATTTGAGACAGTAAAAAATGAATTTTTGAATGATTTACTATAGAAAAGGCAATCCCTGGCGTAATTATAATTTGAGACAGAAAAAATTATTTTTTGATTAATTTACTATAGAAAAGGCAATCCCTGGCGTAATTATAATTTGCGACAGTATAAAATGAATTTTTGAATAATTTTATAGAAAAGGCAATCCCTGGCGTAATTAAAATTTGCGACAGTAAAAAATTATTTTTTGCAAAATTTACTATACAAAAGGCAATCCCTGGCGTAATTAAAATTTGAGACAGTAAAAAATGAATTTTTGAATAATTTACTATAGAAAAGGCAATCCCTGGCGTAATTAAAATTTGAGACAGTAAAAATGAATTTTTTGAATAATTTACTATAGAAAAGGCAATCCCTGGCGTAATTAAAATTTGAGACAGTAAAAATGAATTTTTTGAATAATTTACTATAGAAAAGGCAATCCCTGGCGTAATTAAAATTTGAGACAGTAAAAAATGAATTTTTGAATGATTTACTACAGAAAAGGCAATCCCTGGCGTAATTATAATTTGAGACAGAAAAAATTATTTTTTGATTAATTTACTATAGAAAAGGCAATCCCTGGCGTAATTATAATTTGCGACAGTATAAAATGAATTTTTGAATAATTTACTATAGAAAAGGCAATCCCTGGCGTAATTAAAATTTGCGACAGTAAAAAATTATTTTTTGCAAAATTTACTATACAAAAGGCAATCCCTGGCGTAATTAAAATTTGAGACAGTAAAAAATGAATTTTTGAATAATTTACTATAGAAAAGGCAATCCCTGGCGTAATTAAAATTTGAGACAGTAAAAATGAATTTTTTGAATAATTTACTATAGAAAAGGCAATCCCTGGCGTAATTAAAATTTGAGACAGTAAAAATGAATTTTTTGAATAATTTACTATAGAAAAGGCAATCCCTGGCGTAATTAAAATTTGAGACAGTAAAAAATGAATTTTTGAATAATTTACTATAGAAAAGGCAATCCCTGGCGTAATTAAAATTTGCGACAGTAAAAAATGAATTTTTGAATAATTTACTATAGAAAAGGCAATCCCTGGCGTAATTTAAATTTGAGAAAGTAAAAATGAATTTACTGTCGCAAATTTTAATTACGCCAGGGATTGCCTTTTCTATAGTAATTATTCAAAAAATTCATTTTTACTGTCGCAAATTTTAATTACGCCAGGGATTGCCTTTTCTATAGTAAATTATTCAAAAATTCTTTTTTTACTGTCTCAAATTTTAATTACGCCAGGGATTGCCTTTTCTATAGTAAATTATTCAAAAAATAATTTTTTACTGTCGCAAATTATAATTACGCCAGGGATTGCCTTTTCTATAGTAAATTATTCAAAAAATAATTTTTTACTGTCTCAAATTTTAATTACGCCAGGGATTGCCTTTTCTATAGTAAATTATTCAAAAATTCATTTTTTACTGTCTCAAATTTTAATTACGCCAGGGATTGCCTTTTCTATAGTAAATTATTCAAAAAATAATTTTTTACTGTCGCAAATTTTAATTACGCTAGGGATTGCCTTTTCTATAGTAAATTATTCAAAAAATTCATTTTTACTGTCGCAAATTCTAATTACGCCAGGGATTGCCTTTTCTATAGTAAATTATTCAAAAATTCATTTTTTCTGTCACAAATTTTAATTACGCCAGGGATTGCCTTTTGTATAGTAAATTTTGCAAAAAATAATTTTTTACTGTCGCAAATTTTAATTACGCCAGGGATTTCCTTTTCTATAGTAAATTTTGCAAAAATTCATTTTTTACTGTCTCAAATTTTAATTACGCCAGGGATTGCCTTTTCTATAGTAAATTTTGCAAAAAATAATTTTATACTGTCTCAAATTTTAATTACGCCAGGGATTGCCTTTTCTATAGTAAATTTTGCAAAAAATAATTTTATACTGTCTCAAATTTTAATTACGCCATGGATTGCCTTTTCTATAGTAAATTATTCAAAAAATAATTTTTTCTGTCTCAAATTTTAATTACGCCAGGGATTGCCTTTTCTATAGTAAATTATTCAAAAAATAATTTTTTACTGTCGCAAATTTTAATTACGTCAGGGATTGCCTTTTCTATAGTAAATTATTCAAAAAATAATTTTTTCTGTCACATATTTTAATTACGCCAGGGATTGCCTTTTCTATAGTAAATTATTCAAAAATTCATGTTTTACTGTCTCAAATTTTAAATACGCCAGGGATTGCCTTTTCTATAGTAAATTATTCAAAAAATAATTTTATACTGTCTCAAATTTTAAATACGCCAGGGATTGCCTTTTCTATAGTAAATTATTCAAAAAATATTTTTTTACTGTCGCAAATTTTAATTACGCCAGGGATTGCCTTTTCTATAGTAAATTATTCAAAAAATTCATTTTTACTGTCGCAAATTTTAATTACGCCAGGGATTGCCTTTTCTTTAGTAAATTATTCAAAAATTCATTTTTTCTGTCACAAATTTTAATTACGCCAGGGATTGCCTTTTGTATAGTAAATTTTGCAAAAAATAATTTTTTACTGTCGCAAATTTTAATTACGCCAGGGATTGCCTTTTCTATAGTAAATTTTGCAAAAATTCATTCTTTACTGTCTCAAATTTTAATTACGCCAGGGATTGCCTTTTCTATAGTAAATTTTGCAAAAAATACTTTTATACTGTCTCAAATTTTAATTACGCCAGGGATTGCCTTTTCTATAGTAAATTTTGCAAAAAATAATTTTATACTGTCTCAAATTTTAATTACGCCAGGGATAGCCTTTTCTATAGTAAATTTTGCAAAAAATAATTTTTTACTGACTCAAATTTTAATTACGCCAGGGATTGCCTTTTCTATAGTAAATTATTCAAAAAATAATTTTTTACTGTCGCAAATTTTAATTACGCCAGGGATTGCCTTTTCTATAGTAAATTATTCAAAAAATAATTTTTTCTGTCACAAATTTTAATTACGCCAGGGATTGCCTTTTCTATAGTAAATTATTGAAAAATTCATGTTTTACTGTCTCAAATTTTAAATACGCCAGGGATTGCCTTTTCTATAGTAAATTATTCAAAAAATAATTTTATACTGCCTCAAATTTTAAATACGCCAGGGATTGCCTTTTCTATAGTAAATTATTCAAAAAATATTTTTTTACTGTCGCAAATTTTAATTACGCCAGGGATTGCCTTTTCTATAGTAAATTATTCAAAAAATTCATTTTTACTGTCGCAAATTTTAATTACGCCAGGGATTGCCTTTTCTTTAGTAAATTATTCAAAAATTCATTTTTTCTGTCACAAATTTTAATTACGCCAGGGATTGCCTTTTGTATAGTAAATTTTGCAAAAAATAATTTTTTACTGTCGCAAATTTTAATTACGCCAGGGATTGCCTTTTCTATAGTAAATTTTGCAAAAATTCATTCTTTACTGTCTCAAATTTTAATTACGCCAGGGATTGCCTTTCCTATAGTAAATTTTGCAAAAAATACTTTTATACTGTCTCAAATTTTAATTACGCCAGGGATTGCCTTTTCTATAGTAAATTTTGCAAAAAATAATTTTATACTGTCTCAAATTTTAAATACGCCAGGGATAGCCTTTTCTATAGTAAATTTTGCAAAAAATAATTTTTTACTGACTCAAATTTTAATTACGCCAGGGATTGCCTTTTCTATAGTAAATTATTCAAAAAATAATTTTTTACTGTCGCAAATTTTAATTACGCCAGGGATTGCCTTTTCTATAGTAAATTATTCAAAAAATAATTTTTTCTGTCACAAATTTTAATTACGCCAGGGATTGAATTTTCTATATTAAATTATTGAAAAATTCTTTTTTTACTGTTTCAAATTTTAAATACCCCACGGATTGCCTTTTCTATAGTAAATTATTCAAAAAATAATTTTTTTCTGTCTCAAATTTTAATTACGCCAGGGATTGCCTTTTCTATAATAAATTATTCAAAAAATAATTGTTTAGTGTCGCAAATTTTAATTACGCCAGGGATTGCCTTTTCTATAGTAAATTATTCAAAAAATAATTTTTTACTGTCGCAAATTTTAATTACGCCAGGGATTGCCTTTTCTATAGTAAATGATTCAAAAGTTCATTTTTTACTGTCGCAAATTTTAATTACGCCAGGGATTGCCTTTTCTATAGTAAATTATTCAAAAATTCATTTTTTACTGTCTCAAATTTTAATAACGCAGGGATTGCCTTTTCTATAGTAAGTTATTCAAAAATTCATTTTTTACTGTCTCAAATTTTAATTACGCCAGGGATTGCCTTTTCTATAGTAAATTATTAAAAATTCATTTTTTACTGTCTCAAATTTTAATTACGCCAGGGATTGCCTTTTCTAAAGTAAATTATTCAAAAATTCATTTTTTACTGTCTCAAATTTTAATTACGCCAGGGATTGGCTTTTTTATAGTAAATTATTCAAAAAATAATTTTATACTGTCTCAAATTTTAATTACGCCAGGGATTGCCTTTTCTATAGTAAATGATTCAAAAATTAATTTTTTACTGTCTCAAATTTTAATTACGCCAGGGATTGCCTTTTCTATAGTAAATTATTCAAAAATTAATTTTTTACTGTCTCAAATTTTAATTACGCCAGGGATTGCTTTTTCTATAGTAAATTTTGCAAAAAATATTTTTTTCTGTCACAAATTTTAATTACGCCAGGGATTGCCTTTTCTATAGTAAATTATTCAAAAAATAATTTTTTACTGTCGCAAGTTTTAATTACGCCAGGATTGCCTTTTCAATAGTAAATTATTCAAAAAATAATTGTTTTAGTGTCGCAAATTATAATTACGCAGGGATTGCCTTTTCTATAGTAAATTATTCAAAAATTAATTTTTTACTGTCGCAAATTATAATTACGCCAGGATTGCCTTTTCTATAGTAAATTATTCAAAAATTCATTTTTTACTGTCGCAAATTATAATTACGCCAGGGATTGCCTTTTTCTATAGTAAATTATTCAAAAAATAATTGTTTAGTGTCGCAAATTTTAATTACGCCAGGGATTGCCTTTTCTATAGTAAATTTTGCAAAAAATAATTTTATACTGTCTCAAATTTAATTACGCCAGGGATTGCCTTTTCTATAGTAAATTATTCAAAAAATAATTTTTTCTGTCTCAAATTTTAATAACGCCAGGGATTGCCTTTTCTATAGTAAATTATTCAAAAAATAATTTTTTCTGTCTCAAATTTTAAATAAGTCAGGGGTTGCCTTTTCTATAGTAAATTTTGCAAAAATTCATTTTTTACTGTCTCAAATTTTAATTACGCCAGGGATTGCCTTTTCTATAGTAAATTATTCAAAAAATAATTTTTTACTGTCGCAAATTTTAATTACGCCAGGGATTGCCTTTTCTATAGTAAATTATTCAAAAAATTCATTTTTACTGTCTCAAATTTTAATTACGCCAGGGATTGCCTTTTCTATAGTAAATTATTCAAAAATTCATTTTTTACTATCTCAAATTTAATTACGCCAGGGATTGCCTTTTCTATAGTAAATTATTCAAAAAATTCATTTGTACTGTCGCAAGTTTTAATTACGCCAGGGATTGCCTTTTCTATAGTAAATTATTCAAAAATTAATTTTTTCTGTCACAAATTTTAATTACGCCAGGGATTGCCTTTTCTATAGTAAATTATTCAAAAAATAATTTTTACTGTCGCAAATTATAATTACGCCAGGGATTGCCTTTTCTATAGTAAATTATTCAAAAATTCATTTTTTACTGTCTCAAATTTTAATTACGCCAGGGATTGCCTTTTCTATAGTAAATTATTCAAAAAATAATTTTTTCTGTCACAAATTTTAATTACGCCAGGGATTGCCTTTTCTATAGTAAATTATTCAAAAATTCATTTTTTACTGTCTCAAATTTTAATTACGCCAGGGATTGCCTTTTCTATAGTAAATTATTCAAAAAATTCATTTTTACTGTCTCAAATTTTAATTACGCCAGGGATTGCCTTTTCTATAGTAAATTATTCAAAAATTCATTTTTTACTATCTCAAATTTTAATTACGCCAGGGATTGCCTTTTCTATAGTAAATTATTCAAAAAATTCATTTTTACTGTCTCAAATTTTAATTACGCCAAGGATTGCCTTTTCTATAGTAAATTATTCAAAAAATAATTTTATACTGTCGCAAATTTTAATTACGCCAGGGATTGCCTTTTCTATAGTAAATTATTCAAAAAATAATTTTTTACTGTCGCAAATTTTAATTACGCCAGTAATTGCCTTTTCTATAGTAAATTATTCAAAAATTCATTTTTTACTGTCTCAAATTTTAATTACTCCAGGGATTGCCTTTTCTATAGTAAATTATTCAAAAATTCATTTTTTACTGTCTCAAATTTTAATTACGCCAGGGATTGCCTTTTCTATAGTAAATTATTCAAAAATTCATTTTTTACTGTCTCAAATTTTAATTACGCCAGGGATTGCCTTTTCTATAGTAAATTATTCAAAAATTCATTTTTTACTGTCTCAAATTTTAATTACGCCAGGGATTGCCTTTTCTATAGTAAATTATTAAAAATTCATTTTTTACTGTCTCAAATTTTAATTACGCCAGGGATTGCCTTTTCTATAGTAAATTATTCAAAAATTCATTTTTTACTGTCTCAAATTTTAATTACGCCAGGGATTGCCTTTTCTATAGTAAATTATTCAAAAAATAATTTTATACTGTCTCAAATTTTAATTACGCCACGGATTGCCTTTTCTATAGTAAATTATTCAAAAATTCATTTTTTACTGTCTCAAATTTTAATTACGCCAGGGATTGCCTTTTCTATAGTAAATGATTCAAAAATTAATTTTTTACTGTCTCAAATTTTAATTACGCCAGGGATTGCCTTTTCTATAGTAAATTATTCAAAAATTCATTTTTTACTGTCTCAAATTTTAATTACGCCAGGGATTGCCTTTTCTATAGTAAATTTTGCAAAAAATATTTTTTTCTGTCACAAATTTTAATTACGCCAGGGATTGCCTTTTCTATAGTAAATTATTCAAAAAATAATTTTTTACTGTCGCAAATTTTAATTACGCCAGGGATTGCCTTTTCAATAGTAAATTATTCAAAAAATAATTGTTTAGTGTCGCAAATTATAATTACGCCAGGGATTGCCTTTTCTATAGTAAATTATTCAAAAATTCATTTTTTACTGTCGCAAATTATAATTACGCCAGGGATTGCCTTTTCTATAGTAAATTATTCAAAAATTCATTTTTTACTGTCGCAAATTATAATTACGCCAGGGATTGCCTTTTCTATAGTAAATTATTCAAAAATTCATTTTTTACTGTCTCAAATTTTAATTACGCCAGGGATTGCCTTTTCTATAGTAAATTATTCAAAAAATAATTTTTTCTGTCACAAATTTTAATTACGCCAGGGATTGCCTTTTCTATAGTAAATTATTCAAAAATTCATTTTTTACTGTCTCAAATTTTAATTACGCCAGGGATTGCCTTTTCTATAGTAAATTATTCAAAAAATTCATTTTTACTGTCTCAAATTTTAATTACGCCAGGGATTGCCTTTTCTATAGTAAATTATTCAAAAATTCATTTTTTACTATCTCAAATTTTAATTACGCCAGGGATTGCCTTTTCTATAGTAAATTATTCAAAAAATTCATTTTTACTGTCTCAAATTTTAATTACGCCAGGGATTGCCTTTTCTATAGTAAATTATTCAAAAAATAATTTTATACTGTCGCAAATTTTAATTACGC
The DNA here is from genome assembly GCA_963930735.1 of Dioctria linearis. Classification (NCBI taxonomy): domain Eukaryota; kingdom Metazoa; phylum Arthropoda; class Insecta; order Diptera; family Asilidae; genus Dioctria; species Dioctria linearis. The sequence continues at coordinate 18,508 of CAWVNZ010001067.1, forward strand.
CAGGGATTGCCTTTTCTATAGTAAATTATTCAAAAAATAATTTTTTACTGTCGCAAATTTTAATTACGCCAGTAATTGCCTTTTCTATAGTAAATTATTCAAAAATTCATTTTTTACTGTCTCAAATTTTAATTACTCCAGGGATTGCCTTTTCTATAGTAAATTATTCAAAAATTCATTTTTTACTGTCTCAAATTTTAATTACGCCAGGGATTGCCTTTTCTATAGTAAATTATTCAAAAATTCATTTTTTACTGTCTCAAATTTTAATTACGCCAGGGATTGCCTTTTCTATAGTAAATTATTCAAAAATTCATTTTTTACTGTCTCAAATTTTAATTACGCCAGGGATTGCCTTTTCTATAGTAAATTATTAAAAATTCATTTTTTACTGTCTCAAATTTTAATTACGCCAGGGATTGCCTTTTCTATAGTAAATTATTCAAAAATTCATTTTTTACTGTCTGAAATTTTAATTACGCCAGGGATTGCCTTTTCTATAGTAAATTATTCAAAAAATAATTTTATACTGTCTCAAATTTTAATTACGCCAGGGATTGCCTTTTCTATAGTAAATTATTCAAAAATTCATTTTTTACTGTCTCAAATTTTAATTACGCCAGGGATTGCCTTTTCTATAGTAAATGATTCAAAAATTAATTTTTTACTGTCGCAAATTATAATTACGCCAGGGATTGCCTTTTCTATAGTAAATTATTCAAAAAATAATTGTTTAGTGTCGCAAATTTTAATTACGCCAGGGATTGCCTTTTCTATAGTAAATTTTGCAAAAAATAATTTTATACTGTCTCAAATTTTAATTACGCCAGGGATTGCCTTTTCTATAGTAAATTAGTCAAAAAATAATTTTTTCTGTCTCAAATTTTAATTACGCCAGGGATTGCCTTTTCTATAGTAAATTATTCAAAAAATAATTTTTTCTGTCTCAAATTTTAAATACGCCAGGGATTGCCTTTTCTATAGTAAATTTTGCAAAAATTCATTTTTTACTGTTTCAAATTTTAATTACGCCAGGGATTGCCTTTTCTATAGTAAATTATTCAAAAAATAATTTTTTACTTTCGCAAATTTTAATTACGCCAGGGATTGCCTTTTCTATAGTAAATTATTCAAAAAATTCATTTTTACTGTCTCAAATTTTAATTACGCCAGGATTGCCTTTTCTATAGTAAATTATTCAAAATTCATTTTTTACTATCTCAAATTTTAATTACGCCAGGGATTGCCTTTTCTATAGTAAATTATTCAAAAAATTCATTTTTACTGTCGCAAATTTTAATTACGCCAGGGATTGCCTTTTCTATAGTAAATTATTCAAAAATTCATTTTTTCTGTCACAAATTTTAATTACGCCAGGGATTGCCTTTTCTATAGTAAATTATTCAAAAAATAATTTTTACTGTCGCAAATTATAATTACGCCAGGGATTGCCTTTTCTATAGTAAATTATTCAAAAATTCATTTTTTACTGTCTCAAATTTTAATTACGCCAGGGATTGCCTTTTCTATAGTAAATTATTCAAAAAATAATTTTTTCTGTCACAAATTTTAATTACGCCAGGGATTGCCTTTTCTATAGTAAATTATTCAAAAATTCATTTTTTACTGTCTCAAATTTTAATTACGCCAGGGATTGCCTTTTCTATAGTAAATTATTCAAAAAATTCATTTTTACTGTCTCAAATTTTAATTACGCCAGGGATTGCCTTTTCTATAGTAAATTATTCAAAAAATAATTTTTTCTGTCTCAAATTTTAATTACGCCAGGGATTGCCTTTTCTATAGTAAATTATTCAAAAAATAATTTTTTACTGTCTCAAATTTTAATTAAGCCAGGGATTGCCTTTTCTATAGTAAATTATTCAAAAATTAATTTTTTACTGTCGCAAATTTTAATTATACCAGGGATTGCCTTTTCTATTGTAAATTATTCAAAAAAATCATTTTTTATTGTCTCAAATTTTAATTACGCCAGGGATTGCCTTTTCTATAGTAAATTATTCAAAAAATAATTTTTACTGTCGCAAATTATAATTACGCCAGGGATTGCCTTTTCTATAGTAAATTATTCAAAAATTCATTTTTTACTGTCTCAAATTTTAATTACGCCAGGGATTGCCTTTTCTATAGTAAATTATTCAAAAAATAATTTTTTCTGTCACAAATTTTAATTACGCCAGGGATTGCCTTTTCTATAGTAAATTATTCAAAAATTCATTTTATACTGTCGCAAATTATAATTACGCCAGGGATTGCCTTTTCTATAGTAAATTATTCAAAAATTCATTTTTACTGTCGCAAATTATAATTACGCCAGGGATTGCCTTTTCTATAGTAAATTTTTCAAAAAATATTTTTTTCTGTCTCAAATTTTAATTACGCAAGGCATTGCCTTTTCTATAGTAAATTATTCAAAAAATAATTTTTTCTGTCACAAATTTTAATTACGCCAGGGATTGCCTTTTGTATAGTAAATTTTGCAAAAATAATTTTATACTGTCGCAAATTATAATTACGCCAGGGATTGCCTTTTCTATAGTAAATTATTCAAAAATAATTGTTTAGTGTCGTAAATTATAATTACGCCAGGGATTGCCTTTTCAATAGTAAATTATTCAAAAATTCATTTTATACTGTCTCAAATTTTAATTACGCCAGGGATTGCCTTTTCTATAGTAAATTATTCAAAATTCATTTTTTACTGTCGCAAATTTTAATTACGCCAGGGATTACCTTTTCTATAGTAAATTATTCAAAATTAATTTTTTACTGTCTCAAATTTTAATTACGCCAGGGATTGCCTTTTCTATAGTAAATTATTCAAAAAATAATTTTTTACTGTCGCAAATTTTAAATACGCCAGGGATTGCCTTTTCTATAGTAAATTATTCAAAAATTCATTTTTTACTGCCTCAAATTTTAATTACGCCAGGGATTGCCTTTTCTATAGTAAATTATTCAAAAAATAATTTAATACTGTCTCAAATTTTAATTACGCAGGGATTGCCTTTTCTATAGTAAATTATTCAAAAAATAATTTTATACTGTCTCAAATTATAATTACGCCAGGGATTGCCTTTTCTATAGTAAATTATTCAAAAATTCATTTTTTACTGTCTCAAATTTTAATTACGCCAGGGATTGCCTTTTCTATAGTAAATTATTCAAAAATTCATTGTTAGTGTCGCAAATGATAATTACGCCAGGGATTGCCTTTTCTATAGTAAATTATTCAAAAATTCATTTTTTCTGTCACAAATTTTAATTACGCCAGGGATTGCCTCTTTCTATAGTAAATTATTCAAAAAATAATTTTTTACTGTCTCAAATTTTAATTACGCCAGGGATTGCCTTTTATATAGTAAATTATTCAAAATTCATTTTTTACTGTCTCAAATTTTAATTACGCCAGGGATTGCCTTTTCTATAGTAAATTATTCAAAAAATAATTTTTTACTGTCTCAAATTTTAAATACGCCAGGGATTGCCTTTTCTATAGTAAATTATTCAAAAAATAATTTTTTACTGTCGCAAATTTTAAATACGCCAGGGATTGCCTTTTCTATAGTAAATTTAGCAAAAAATAATTTTATACTGTCTCAAATATTAATTACGCCAGGATTGCCTTTTCTATAGTAAATTATTCAAAATTCATTTTTTACTGTCTCAAATTTTAATTACGCCAGGGATTGCCTTTTCTATAGTAAATTATTCAAAAAATTCATTTGTACTGTCGCAAGTTTTAATTACGCCAGGGATTGCCTTTTCTATAGTAAATTATTCAAAAATTAATTTTTTCTGTCACAAATTTTAATTACGCCAGGATTGCCTTTTCTATAGTAAATTATTCAAAAATAATTTTTACTGTCGCAAATTATAATTACGCCAGGGATTGCCTTTTCTATAGTAAATTATTCAAAAATTCATTTTTTACTGTCTCAAATTTTAATTACGCCAGGGATTGCCCTTTTCTATAGTAAATTATTCAAAAAATAATTTTTTCTGTCACAAATTTTAATTACGCCAGGGATTGCCTTTTCTATAGTAAATTATTCAAAAATTCATTTTTTACTGTCTCAAATTTTAATTACGCCAGGGATTGCCTTTTCTATAGTAAATTATTCAAAAAATTCATTTTTACTGTCTCAAATTTTAATTACGCCAGGGATTGCCTTTTCTATAGTAAATTATTCAAAAATTCATTTTTTACTATCTCAAATTATAATTACGCCAGGGATTGCCTTTTCTATAGTAAATTATTCAAAAAATTCATTTTTACTGTCTCAAATTTTAATTACGCCAGGGATTGCCTTTTCTATAGTAAATTATTCAAAAAATAATTTTATACTGTCGCAAATTTTAATTACGCCAGGGATTGCCTTTTCTATAGTAAATTATTCAAAAAATAATTTTTTACTGTCGCAAATTTTAATTACGCCAGTAATTGCCTTTTCTATAGTAAATTATTCAAAAATTCATTTTTTACTGTCTCAAATTTTAATTACTCCAGGGATTGCCTTTTCTATAGTAAATTATTCAAAAATTCATTTTTTACTGTCTCAAATTTTAATTACGCCAGGAATTGCCTTTTCTATAGTAAATTATTCAAAAATTCATTTTTTACTGTCTCAAATTTTAATTACGCCAGGGATTGCCTTTTCTATAGTAAATTATTCAAAAAATCATTTTTTACTGTCTCAAATTTTATTACGCCAGGGATTGCCTTTTCTATAGTAAATTATTAAAAATTCATTTTTTACTGTCTCAAATTTTAATTACGCCAGGGATTGCCTTTTCTATAGTAAATTATTCAAAAATTCATTTTTTACTGTCTCAAATTTTAATTACGCCAGGGATTGCCTTTTCTATAGTAAATTATTCAAAAAATAATTTTATACTGTCTCAAATTTTAATTACGCCAGGGATTGCCTTTTCTATAGTAAATTATTCAAAAATTCATTTTTTACTGTCTCAAATTTAATTACGCCAGGGATTGCCTTTTCTATAGTAAATGATTCAAAAATTAATTTTTTACTGTCTCAAATTTTAATTACGCCAGGGATTGCCTTTTCTATAGTAAATTAATTCAAAAATTCATTTTTTACTGTCTCAAATTTTAATTACGCCAGGGATTGCCTTTTCTATAGTAAATTTTGCAAAAAATATTTTTTTCTGTCACAAATTTTAATTACGCCAGGGATTGCCTTTTCTATAGTAAATTATTCAAAAAATAATTTTTTACTGTCGCAAATTTTAATTACGCCAGGGATTGCCTTTTCAATAGTAAATTATTCAAAAAATAATTGTTTAGTGTCGCAAATTATAATTACGCCAGGGATTGCCTTTTCTATAGTAAATTATTCAAAAATTCATTTTTTACTGTCGCAAATTATAATTACGCCAGGGATTGCCTTTTCTATAGTAAATTATTCAAAAATTCATTTTTTACTGTCGCAAATTATAATTACGCCAGGGATTGCCCTTTCTATAGTAAATTATCCAAAAAATAATTGTTTAGTGTCGCAAATTTTAATACGCCAGGGATTGCCTTTTCTATAGTAAATTTTGCAAAAATAATTTTATACTGTCTCAAATTTTAATTACGCCAGGGATTGCCTTTTCTATAGTAAATTATTCAAAAAATTCATTTTTACTGTCGCAAATTTTAATTACGCCAGGGATTGCCTTTTCTATAGTAAATTATTCAAAAATTCATTTTTTCTGTCACAAATTTTAATTACGCCAGGGATTGCCTTTTCTATAGTAAATTATTCAAAAAATAATTTTTACTGTCGCAAATTATAATTACGCCAGGGATTGCCTTTTCTATAGTAAATTATTCAAAAATTCATTTTTTACTGTCTCAAATTTTAATTACGCCAGGGATTGCCTTTTCTATAGTAAAATTATTCAAAAAATAATTTTTTCTGTCACAAATTTTAATTACGCCAGGGATTGCCTTTTCTATAGTAAATTATTCAAAAAATCATTTTTTACTGTCTCAAATTTTAATTACGCCAGGGATTGCCTTTTCTATAGTAAATTATTCAAAAAATAATTTTTTACTGTCTCAAATTTTAATTAAGCCAGGGATTGCCTTTTCTATAGTAAATTATTCAAAAATTAATTTTTTACTGTCGCAAATTTTAATTATACCAGGGATTGCCTTTTCTATTGTAAATTATTCAAAAAAATTCATTTTTTATTGTCTCAAATTTTAATTACGCCAGGGATTGCCTTTTCTATAGTAAATTATTCAAAAAATAATTTTTACTGTCGCAAATTATAATTACGCCAGGGATTGCCTTTTCTATAGTAAATTATTCAAAAATTAATTTTTTACTGTCTCAAATTTTAATTACGCCAGGGATGCCTTTTCTATAGTAAATTATTCAAAAAATAATTTTTTCTGTCACAAATTTTAATTACGCCAGGGATTGCCTTTTCTATAGTAAATTATTCAAAAATTCATTTTATACTGTCGTAAATTATAATTACGCCAGGGATTGCCTTTTCTATAGTAAATTATTCAAAAATCATTTTTTACTGTCGCAAATTATAATTACGCCAGGGATTGCCTTTTCATATAGTAAATTTTCAAAAAATATTTTTTTCTGTCTCAAATTTTAATTACGCAAGGCATTGCCTTTTCTATAGTAAATTATTCAAAAAATAATTTTTTACTGTCGCAAATTTTAATTACGCCAGTAATTGCCTTTTCTATAGTAAATTATTCAAAAATTCATTTTTTACTGTCTCAAATTTTAATTACTCCAGGATTGCCTTTTCTATAGTAAATTATTCAAAAATTCATTTTTTACTGTCTCAAATTTTAATTACGCCAGGATTGCCTTTTCTATAGTAAATTATTCAAAATTCATTTTTACTGTCTCAAATTTTAATTACGCCAGGGATTGCCTTTTCTATAGTAAATTATTCAAAAATTCATTTTTTACTGTCTCAAATTTTAATTACGCCAGGGATTGCCTTTTCTATAGTAAATTATTAAAAATTCATTTTTTACTGTCTCAAATTTTAATTACGCCAGGGATTGCCTTTTCTATAGCAAATTATTCAAAAATTCATTTTTTACTGTCTCAAATTTTAATTACGCCAGGGATTGACCTTTTCTATAGTAAATTATTCAAAAAATAATTTTATACTGTCTCAAATTTTAATTACGCCAGGGATTGCCTTTTCTATAGTAAATTATTCAAAAATTCATTTTTTTACTGTCTCAAATTTTAATTACGCCAGGGATTGCCTTTTCTATAGTAAATGATTCAAAAATTAATTTTTTACTGTCTCAAATTTTAATTACGCCAGGGATTGCCTTTTCTATAGTAAATTATTCAAAAATTCATTTTTTACTGTCTCAAATTTTAATTACGCCAGGGATTGCCTTTTCTATAGTAAATTTTGCAAAAAAATATTTTTTTCTGTCACAAATTTTAATTACGCCAGGGATTGCCTTTTCTATAGTAAATTATTCAAAAAATAATTTTTTACTGTCGCAAATTTTAATTACGCCAGGGATTGCCTTTTCAATAGTAAATTATTCAAAAAATAATTGTTTAGTGTCGCAAATTATAATTACGCCAGGGATTGCCTTTTCTATAGTAAATTATTCAAAAATTCATTTTTTACTGTCGCAAATTATAATTACGCCAGGATTGCCTTTTCTATAGTAAATTATTCAAAAATTCATTTATAGTAAATTATTCAAAAATTCATTTTTTACTGTCGCAAATTATAATTACGCCAGGGATTGGCTTTTCTATAGTAAATTATTCAAAAAATAATTGTTTAGTGTCGCAAATTTTAATTACGCCAGGGATTGCCTTTTCTATAGTAAATTTTGCAAAAAATAATTTTATACTGTCTCAAATTTTAATTACGCCAGGGATTGCCTTTTCTATAGTAAATTAGTCAAAAAATAATTTTTTCTGTCTCAAATTTTAATTACGCCAGGGATTGCCTTTTCTATAGTAAATTATTCAAAAAATAATTTTTTCTGTCTCAAATTTTAAATACGCCAGGGATTGCCTTTTCTATAGTAAAATTTTTCAAAAATTCATTTTTTTACTGTTTCAAATTTTAATTACGCCAGGGATTGCCTTTTCTATAGTAAATTATTCAAAAAATAATTTTTTACTGTCGCAAATTTTAATTACGCCAGGGATTGCCTTTTCTATAGTAAATTATTCAAAAAATTCATTTTTACTGTCTCAAATTTTAATTACGCCAGGGATTGCCTTTTCTATAGTAAATTATTCAAAAATTCATTTTTTACTATCTCAAATTTTAATTACGCCAGGGATTGCCTTTTCTATAGTAAATTATTCAAAAAATTCATTTTTACTGTCGCAAATTTTAATTACGCCAGGGATTGCCTTTTCTATAGTAAATTATTCAAAAATTCATTTTTTCTGTCACAAATTTTAATTACGCCAGGGATTGCCTTTTCTATAGTAAATTATTCAAAAAATAATTTTTACTGTCGCAAATTATAATTACGCCAGGGATTGCCTTTTCTATAGTAAATTATTCAAAAATTCATTTATTACTGTCTCAAATTTTAATTACGCCAGGGATTGCCTTTTCTATAGTAAATTATTCAAAAAATAATTTTTTCTGTCACAAATTTTAATTACGCCAGGGATTGCCTTTTCTATAGTAAATTATTCAAAAATTCATTTTTTACTGTCTCAAATTTTAATTACGCCAGGGATTGCCTTTTCTATAGTAAATTATTCAAAAAATCCATTTTTACTGTCTCAAATTTTAATTACGCCAGGGATTGCCTTTTTCTATAGTAAATTATTCAAAAAATAATTTTTTCTGTCTCAAATTTTAATTACGCCAGGGATTGCCTTTTCTATAGTAAATTATTCAAAAAATAATTTTTTACTGTCTCAAATTTTAATTAAGCAGGGATTGCCTTTTCTATAGTAAATTATTCAAAAATTAATTTTTTACTGTCGCAAATTTTAATTATACCAGGGATTGCCTTTTCTATTGTAAATTATTCAAAAAATTCATTTTTTATTGTCTCAAATTTTAATTACGCCAGGGATTGCCTTTTCTATAGTAAATTATTCAAAAAATAATTTTTACTGTCGCAAATTATAATTACGCCAGGGATTGCCTTTTCTATAGTAAATTATTCAAAAATTCATTTTTTACTGTCTCAAATTTTAATTACGCCAGGGATTGCCTTTTCTATAGTAAATTATTCAAAAAATAATTTTTTCTGTCACAAATTTTAATTACGCCAGGGATTGCCTTTTCTATAGTAAATTATTAAAAATTCATTTTTTACTGTCTCAAATTTTAATTACGCCAGGGATTGCCTTTTCTATAGCAAATTATTCAAAAATTCATTTTTTACTGTCTCAAATTTTAATTACGCCAGGGTTTGCCTTTTCTATAGTAAATTATTCAAAAAATAATTTTATACTGTCTCAAATTTTAATTACGCCAGGGATTGCCTTTTCTATAGTAAATTATTCAAAAATTCATTTTTTACTGTCTCAAATTTTAATTACGCCAGGGATTGCCTTTTCTATAGTAAATGATTCAAAAAATTAATTTTTTACTGTCTCAAATTTTAATTACGCCAGGGATTGCCTTTTCTATAGTAAATTATTCAAAAATTCATTTTTTACTGTCTCAAATTTTAATTACGCCAGGGATTGCCTTTTCTATAGTAAATTTTGCAAAAAATATTTTTTTCTGTCACAAATTTTAATTACGCCAGGGATTGCCTTTTCTATAGTAAATTATTCAAAAAATAATTTTTTACTGTCGCAAATTTTAATTACGCCAGGGATTGCCTTTTCAATAGTAAATTATTCAAAAAATAATTGTTTAGTGTCGCAAATTATAATTACGCCAGGGATTGCCTTTTCTATAGTAAATTATTCAAAAATTCATTTTTTACTGTCGCAAATTATAATTACGCCAGGGATTGCCTTTTCTATAGTAAATTATTCAAAAATTCATTTTTTACTGTCGCAAATTATAATTACGCCAGGGATTGGCTTTTCTATAGTAAATTATTCAAAAAATAATTGTTTAGTGTCGCAAATTTTAATTACGCCAGGGATTGCCTTTTCTATAGTAAATTTTGCAAAAAATAATTTTATGCTGTCTCAAATTTTAATTACGCCAGGGATTGCCTTTTCTATAGTAAATTAGTCAAAAAATATTTTTTTTCTGTCTCAAATTTTAATTACGCCAGGGATTGCCTTTTCTATAGTAAATTATTCAAAAAATAATTTTTTCTGTCTCAAATTTTAAAATACGCCAGGGATTGCCTTTTCTATAGTAAAATTTTGCAAAAATTCATTTTTTTACTGTTTCAAATTTTAATTACGCCAGGGATTGCCTTTTCTATAGTAAATTATTCAAAAATAATTTTTTACTGTCGCAAATTTTAATTACGCCAGGGATTGCCTTTTCTATAGTAAATTATTCAAAAAATTCATTTTTACTGTCTCAAATTTTAATTACGCCAGGGATTGCCTTTTCTATAGTAAATTATTCAAAATTCATTTTTTACTATCTCAAATTTTAATTACGCCAGGGATTGCCTTTTCTATAGTAAATTATTCAAAAAAATTCATTTTTACTGTCGCAAATTTTAATTACGCCAGGGATTGCCTTTTCTATAGTAAATTATTCAAAAATTCATTTTTTCTGTCACAAATTTTAATTACGCCAGGATTGCCTTTTTCTATAGTAAATTATTCAAAAATAATTTTTACTGTCGCAAATTATAATTACGCCAGGGATTGCCTTTTCTATAGTAAATTATTCAAAAATTCATTTTTTACTGTCTCAAATTTTAATTACGCCAGGGATTGCCTTTTCTATAGTAAATTATTCAAAAAATAATTTTTTCTGTCACAAATTTTAATTACGCCAGGGATTGCCTTTTCTATAGTAAATTATTCAAAAATTCATTTTTTACTGTCTCAAATTTTAATTACGCCAGGGATTGCCTTTTCTATAGTAAATTATTCAAAAAATTCATTTTTAATGTCTCAAATTTTAATTACGCCAGGGATTGCCTTTTCTATAGTAAATTATTCAAAAAATAATTTTTTCTGTCTCAAATTTTAATTACGCCAGGGATTGCCTTTTCTATAGTAAATTATTCAAAAAATAATTTTTTACTGTCTCAAATTTTAATTAAGCCAGGGATTGCCTTTTCTATAGTAAATTATTCAAAAATTAATTTTTTACTGTCGCAAATTTTAATTATACCAGGGATTGCCTTTTCTATTGTAAATTATTCAAAAAAATTCATTTTTTATTGTCTCAAATTTTAATTACGCCAGGGATTGCCTTTTCTATAGTAAATTATTCAAAAAATAATTTTTACTGTCGCAAATTATAATTACGCCAGGGATTGCCTTTTCTATAGTAAATTATTCAAAAATTCATTTTTTACTGTCTCAAATTTTAATTACGCCAGGGATTGCCTTTTCTATAGTAAATTATTCAAAAAATAATTTTTTCTGTCACAAATTTTAATTACGCCAGGGATTGCCTTTTCTATAGTAAATTATTCAAAAATTCATTTTATACTGTCGCAAATTATAATTACGCCAGGGATTGCCTTTTCTATAGTAAATTATTCAAAAATTCATTTTTTACTGTCGCAAATTATAATTACGCCAGGGATTGCCTTTTCTATAGTAAATTTTTCAAAAAATATTTTTTTCTGTCTCAAATTTTAATTACGCAAGGCATTGCCTTTTCTATAGTAAATTATTCAAAAAATAATTTTTTCTGTCACAAATTTTAATTACGCCAGGGATTGCCTTTTGTATAGTAAATTTTGCAAAAAATAATTTTATACTGTCGCAAATTATAATTACGCCAGGGATTGCCTTTTCTATAGTAAATTATTCAAAAAATAATTGTTTAGTGTCGTAAATTATAATTACGCCAGGGATTGCCTTTTCAATAGTAAATTATTCAAAAATTCATTTTATACTGTCTCAAATTTTAATTACGCCAGGGATTGCCTTTTCTATAGTAAATTATTCAAAAATTCATTTTTTACTGTCGCAAATTTTAATTACGCCAGGGATTACCTTTTCTATAGTAAATTATTCAAAAATTAATTTTTTACTGTCTCAAATTTTAATTACGCCAGGGATTGCCTTTTCTATAGTAAATTATTCAAAAAATAATTTTTTACTGTCGCAAATTTTAAATACGCCAGGGATTGCCTTTTCTATAGTAAATTATTCAAAAATTCATTTTTTACTGCCTCAAATTTTAATTACGCCAGGGATTGCCTTTTCTATAGTAAATTATTCAAAAAATAATTTAATACTGTCTCAAATTTTAATTACCCCAGGGATTGCCTTTTCTATAGTAAATTATTCAAAAAATAATTTTATACTGTCTCAAATTATAATTACGCCAGGGATTGCCTTTTCTATAGTAAATTATTCAAAAATTCATTTTTTACTGTCTCAAATTTTAATTACGCCAGGGATTGCCTTTTCTATAGTAAATTATTCAAAAATTCATTGTTTAGTGTCGCAAATGATAATTACGCCAGGGATTGCCTTTTCTATAGTAAATTATTCAAAAATTCATTTTTTCTGTCACAAATTTTAATTACGCCAGGGATTGCCCTTTTCTATAGTAAATTATTCAAAAAATAATTTTTTACTGTCCCAAATTTTAATTACGCCAGGGATTGCCTTTTATATAGTTAATTATTCAAAAATTCATTTTTTACTGTCTCAAATTTTAATTACGCCAGGGATTGCCTTTTCTATAGTAAATTATTCAAAAAATAATTTTTTACTGTCTCAAATTTTAAATACGCCAGGGATTGCCTTTTCTATAGTAAATTATTCAAAAATTAAATGTTTAGTGTCGCAAATTTTAATTACGCCAGGGATTGCCTTTTCTATAGTAAATTATTCAAAAAATAATTTTTTACTGTCGCAAATTTTAAATACGCCAGGGATTGCCTTTTCTATAGTAAATTTAGCAAAAAATAATTTTATACTGTCTCAAATATTAATTACGCCAGGGATTGCCTTTTCTATAGTAAATTATTCAAAAATTCATTTTTTACTGTCTCAAATTTTAATTACGCCAGGGATTGCCTTTTCTATAGTAAATTATTCAAAAATTCATTTTTTACTGTCTCAAATTTTAATTACGCCAGGGATTGCCTTTTCTATAGTAAATTATTCAAAAAATAATTTTTTACTGTCGCAAATTTTAAATACGCCAGGGATTGCCTTTTCTATAGTAAATTATTCAAAAATTCATTTTTTACTGTCTCAAATTATAATTACGCCAGGGATTGCCTTTTCTATAGTAAATTATTCAAAAAACAATTTTTACTGTCGCAAATTATAATTACGCCAGGGATTGCCTTTTCTATAGTAAATTTTGCAAAAAATAATTTTATACTGTCTCAAATTTTAATTACGCCAGGGATTGCCTTTTCTATAGTAAATTATTCAAAAATTAATTTTTTACTGTCTCAAATTTTAATTACGCCAGGGATTGCCTTTTCTATAGTAAATTATTCAAAAAATAATTTTTTCTATCGCAAATTTTAATTACGCCAGGGATTGCCTTTTCTATAGTAAATTATTCAAAAAATAATTTTTACTGTCGCAAATTATAATTACGCCAGGGATTGCCTTTTCTATAGTAAATTTTGCAAAAAATAATTTTATACTGTCTCAAATTATAATTACGCCAGGGATTGCCTTTTCTATAGTAAATTATTCAAAAAATAATTTTTACTGTCGCAAGTTTTAATTACGCCAGGGATTGCCTTTTCTATAGTAAATTATTCAAAAATTCATTTTTTACTGTCTCAAATTTTAATTACGCCAGGGATTGCCTTTTCTATAGTAAATTATTCAAAAATTCATTTTTTACTGTCTCAAATTTTAATTACGCCAGGGATTGCCTTTTCTATAGTAAATTTTGCAAAAAAATAATTTTATACTGTCGCAAATTTTAATTACGCCAGGGATTGCCTTTTCTATAGTAAATTATTCAAAAGTTCATTTTTTACTGTCTCAAATTTTAATTACGCCAGGGATTGCCTTTTCTATAGTAAATATATAAAAAAATATAATAAATTATTCAAAAAACAATTTTTACTGTCGCAAATTATAATTACGCCAGGGATTGCCTTTTCTATAGTAAATTTTGCAAAAAATAATTTTATACTGTCTCAAATTTTAATTACGCCAGGGATTGCCCTTTTCTATAGTAAATTATTCAAAAATTAATTTTTTACTGTCTCAAATTTTAATTACGCCAGGGATTGCCTTTTCTATAGTAAATTATTCAAAAAAAAATTTTTTCTATCGCAAATTTTAATTACGCCAGGGATTGCCTTTTCTATAGTAAATTATTCAAAAAATAATTTTTACTGTCGCAAATTATAATTACGCCAGGGATTGCCTTTTCTATAGTAAATTTTGCAAAAAATAATTTTATACTGTCTCAAATTATAATTACGCCAGGGATTGCCTTTTCTATAGTAAATTATTCAAAAATTAATTTTTTACTGTCTCAAATTTTAATTACGCCAGGGATTGCCTTTTCTATAGTAAATTATTCAAAAAAATAATTTTTTCTATCGCAAATTTTAATTACGCCAGGGATTGCCTTTTCTATAGTAAATTATTCAAAAATTCATTTTTTACTGTCTCAAATTTTAATTACGCCAGGGATTGCCTTTTCTATAGTAAATTATTCAAAAATTCATTTTTTACTGTCTCAAATTTTAATTACGCCAGGGATTGCCTTTTCTATAGTAAATTTTGCAAAAAAATAATTTTAATACTGTCGCAAATTTTAATTACGCCAGGGATTGCCTTTTCTATAGTAAATTATTCAAAATTCATTTTTTACTGTCGCAAAATTTTAATTACGCCAGGGATTGCCTTTTTCTATAGTAAATTATTCAAAAATTCATTTTTTACTGTCTCAAATTTTAATTACGCCAGGGTTTGCCTTTTCTATATATAGTAAATTATTCAAAAGTTCATTTTTTACTGTCTCAAATTTTAATTACGCCAGGGATTGCCTTTTCTATAGTGAATTATTCAAAAATTCATTTTTTACTGTCTCAAATTTTAATTACGCCAGGGATTGCCTTTTCTCTAGTAAATTTTGCAAAAATAATTTTTTCTGTCACAAATTTTAATTACGCCAGGGTTTTCCTTTTGTATAGTAAATTATTCAAAAATTCATTTTATACTGTCGCAAATTTTAATTACGCCAGGGATTGCCTTTTCTATAGTAAATTATTCAAAAAATAATTTTATACTGTCTCAAATTTTAATTACGCCAGGGATTGCCTTTTCTATAGTAAATTATTCAAAAATTCATTTTTTACTCTCGCAATTTTTAAATACGCCAGGGATTGCCTTTTCTATAGTAAATTATTCAAAAATTCATTTTTTACTGTCTCAAATTTTAATTACGCCAGGGATTGCCTTTTCTATAGTAAATTATTCAATAATTAATTTTTCACTGTCTCAAATTTTAATTACGCCAGGGATTGCCTTTTCTATAGTAAAATTATTCAAAAATTCATTTTTTACTGTCTCAAATTTTAATTACGCCAGGGATTGCCTTTTCTATAGTAAAATTATTGAAAAATTCATTTTTTACTGTCTCAAATTTTAATTACGCCAGGGATTGCCTTTTCTATAGTAAATTATTCAAAAGTTCATTTTTTACTGTCTCAAATTTCAATTACTCCCAGGGATTGCCTTTTCTATAGTAAATTATTCAAAAATTCATTTTTTACTGTCTCAAATTATAATTACGCCAGGGATTGCCTTTTCTATAGTAAATTATTCAAAAAATAATTTTTACTGTCGCAAATTATAATTACGCCAGGGATTGCCTTTTCTATAGTAAATTTTGCAAAAAATAATTTTATACTGTCTCAAATTTTAATTACGCCAGGGATTGCTTTTTCTATAGTGAATTATTCAAAAATTCATTTTTTACTGTCTCAAATTTTAATTACGCCAGGGATTGCCTTTTTCTATAGTAAATTTTGCAAAAAATTAATTTTTTCTGTCACAAATTTTAATTACGCCAGGGTTTTCCTTTTGTATAGTAAATTATTCAAAAATTCATTTTATACTGTCGCAAATTTTAATTACGCCAGGGATTGCCTTTTCTATAGTAAATTATTCAAAAAATAATTTTTTACTGTCGCAAATTATAATTACGCTAGGGATTGCCTTTTCTATAGTAAATTATTCAAAAATTAATTTTTTACTGTCTCAAATTTTAATTACGCCAGGGATTGCCTTTTCTATAGTAAATTATTCAAAAAATAATTTTTTACTGTCGCAAATTATAATTACGCCAGGGATTGCCTTTTCTATAGTAAATTATTCAAAATTCATTTTTTACTGTCTCAAATTTTAATTACGCCAGGGATTGCCTTTTCTATAGTAAATTATTCAAAAAATAATTTTTTACTGTCGCAAATTATAATTACGCCAGGGATTGCCTTTTCTATAGTAAATTATTCAAAGCTTCATTTTTTACTGTCTCAAATTTTAATTACGCCAGGGATTGCCTTTTCTATAGTAAATTATTCAAAAAATAATTTTTTCTGACACAAATTTTAATTACGCCAGGGATTGCGTTTTTTGTAGTAAATTTTGCCAAAAATAATTTTTTACTGTCGCAAATTTTAATTAAGCCAGGATTGCCTTTTCTATAGTAAAATTATTCAAAAAATAATTGTTTAGTGTCGCAAATTATAATTACGCCAAGGATTGCCTTTTCTATAGTAAATTATTCAAAAAATTCATTTTTTACTGTCTCAAATTATAATTACGCCAGGGATTGCCTTTTCTATAGTAAATTATTCAAAAAATAATTTTTTACTGTCGCAAATTTTAATTACGCCAGGGATTGCCTTTTCTATAGTAAATAATTCAAAAATTAATTTTTTACTGTCCCAAATTTTAATTACGCCAGGGATTGCCTTTTCTATAGTAAATTATTCAAAAAATAATTTTTTACTGTCGCAAATTATAAATACGCCAGGGATTGCCTTTTCTATAGTGAATTATTCAAAAATTCATTTTTTACTGTCTCAAATTATAATTACGCCAGGGATTGCCTTTTCTATAGTAAATTATTCAAAAAATAATTTTTACTGTCGCAAATTATAATTACGCCAGGGATTGCCTTTTCTATAGTAAATTTTGCAAAAAATAATTTTATACTGTCTCAAATTTTAATTACGCCAGGATTGCTTTTCTATAGTGAATTATTCAAAAATTCATTTTTTACTGTCTCAAATTTTAATTACGCCAGGGATTGCCTTTTCTATAGTAAATTTTTGCAAAAAATAATTTTTTCTGTCACAAATTTTAATTACGCCAGGGTTTTCCTTTTGTATAGTAAAATTATTCAAAAATTCATTTTATACTGTCGCAAATTTTAATTACGCCAGGGATTGCCTTTTCTATAGTAAATTATTCAAAAAATAATTTTTTACTATCGCAAATTATAATTACGCTAGGGATTGCCTTTTCTATAGTATATTATTCAAAAATTAATTTTTTACTGTCTCAAATTTTAATTACGCCAGGGATTGCCTTTTCTATAGTAAATTATTCAAAAAATAATTTTTTACTGTCGCAAATTATAATTACGCCAGGGATTGCCTTTTCTATAGTAAATTATTCAAAATTCATTTTTTACTGTCTCAAATTTTAATTACGCCAGGGATTGCCTTTTCTATAGTAAATTATTCAAAAAATAATTTTTTACTGTCGCAAATTATAATTACGCCAGGGATTGCCTTTTCTATAGTAAATTATTCAAAGCTTCATTTTTTACTGTCTCAAATTTTAATTACGCCAGGGATTGCCTTTTCTATAGTAAATTATTCAAAAAAATAATTTTTTACTGTCGCAAATTTTTAATTACGCCAGGGATTGCCTTTTCTATAGTAAATTATTCAAAAAATAATTGTTTAGTGTCGCAAATTATAATTACGCCAAGGATTGCCTTTTCTATAGTAAATTATTCAAAAATTCATTTTTTACTGTCTCAAATTATAATTACGCCAGGGATTGCCTTTTCTATAGTAAATTATTCAAAAAATAATTTTTTACTGTCGCAAATTTTAATTACGCCAGGGATTGCCTTTTCTATAGTAAATAATTCAAAAATTAATTTTTTACTGTCCCAAATTTTAATTACGCCAGGGATTGCCTTTTCTATAGTAAATTATTCAAAAAATAATTTTTTTACTGTCGCAAATTATAAATACGCCAGGGATTGCCTTTTCTATAGTAAATTATTCAAAAATTCATTTTTTACTGTCTCAAATTTTAATTACGCCAGGGATTGCCTTTTCTATAGTAAATTATTCAAAAATTCATTTTTTACTGTCTCAAATTTTAATTACGCTAGGGATTGCCTTTTCTATAGTAAATTATTCAAAAATTCATTTTTTACTGTCTCAAATTTTAATTACGCCAGGGATTGCCTTTTCTATAGTAAATTTTGCAAAAAATAATTTTTTACTGTCTCAAATTTTAATTACGCCAGGGATTGCCTTTTCTATAGTAAATTATTCAAAAATTCATTTTTTACTGTCTCAAATTTTATTTACGCCAGGGATTGCCTTTTCTATAGTAAATTTTGCAAAAAATAATTTTATACTGTCGCAAATTTAATTACGCCAGGGATTGCCTTTTCTATAGTAAATTATTCAAAAATTCATTTTTTACTGTCGCAAATTTTAATTACGCCAGGGATTGCCTTTTCTATAGTAAATTATTCAAAAATTCATTTTTTACTGTCTCAAATTTTAATTACGCCAGGGATTGCCTTTTCTATACTAAATTATTCAAAAGTTCATTTTTTACTGTCTCAAATTTTAATTACGCCAGGGATTGCCTTTTGTATAGTAAATTATTCAAAAATTCATTTTTACTGTCTCAAATTATAATTACGCCAGGGATTGCCTTTTCTATAGTAAATTATTCAAAAAATAATTTTTACTATCGCAAATTATAATTACGCCAGGGATTGCCTTTTCTATAGTAAATTTTGCAAAAAATAATTTCATACTGTCTCAAATTTTAATTACGCCAGGTATTGCCTTTTCTATAGTGAATTATTCAAAAATTCATTTTTTTACTGTCTCAAATTTTAATTACGCCAGGGATTGCCTTTTCTATAGTAAATTATTCAAAAAATAATTTTTTCTGTCGCAAATTTTAATTACGCCAGGGATTGCCTTTTCTATAGTAAATTATTCAAAAATAATTTTTACTGTCGCAAATTATAATTACGCCAGGGATTGCCTTTTCTATAGTAAATTTTGCAAAAATAATTTTATACTGTCTCAAATTATAATTACGCCACGGACTGCCTTTTCTATAGTAAATTATTCAAAAAATAATTTTTACTGTCGCAAATTTTAATTACGCCAGGGATTGCCTTTTCTATAGTAAATTATTCAAAAATTCATTTTTTACTGTCTCAAATTATAATTACGCCAGGGATTGCCTTTTCTATAGTAAATTATTCAAAAAAATAATTTTTTCTGTCGCAAATTTTAAATGCGCCAGGGATTGCCTTTTCTATAGTAAATTATTCAAAAATTCCTTTTTTACTGTCTCAAATTTTAATTACGCCAGGGATTGCCTTTTCTATAGTAAATTATTCAAAAATTCATTTTTTACTGTCTCAAATTTTAATTACGCCAGGGATTGCCTTTTCTATCGTAAATTATTCAAAAATTCATTGTTTAGTGTCGCAAATTATAATTACGCCAGGGATTGCCTTTTCTATAGTAAATTATTCAAAAAATAATTTTTTACTGTCCCAAATTTTAAATACGCCACTATAGTAAATTTTGCAAAAAATAATTTTATACTGTCTCAAATTTTAATTACGCCAGGGATTGCCTTTTCTATAGTAAATTATTCAAAAATTCATTTTTTACTGTCTCAAATTTTAATTACGCCAGGGATTGCCTTTTCTATAGTAAATTATTCAAAAATTAATTGTTTAGTGTCGCAAATTATACTTACGCCAGGGATTGCCTTTTCTATAGTAAATTTTGCAAAAAATAATTTTATACTGTCTCAAATTATAATTACGCCAGGGATTGCCTTTTCTATAGTAAATTATTCAAAAAATAATTTTTACTGTCGCAAATTTTAATTACGCCAGGGATTGCCTTTTCTATAGTAAATTATTCAAAAATTCATTTTTTACTGTCTCAAATTTTAATTACGCCAGGGATTGCCTTTTCTATAGTAAATTATTCAAAAAATAATTTTTTCTGTCGCAAATTTTAAATACGCCAGGGATTGCCTTTTCTATAGTAAATTATTCAAAAATTCCTTTTTTACTGTCTCAAATTTTAATTACGCCAGGGATTGCCTTTTCTATAGTAAATTATTCAAAAATTCATTTTTTACTGTCTCAAATTTTAATTACGCCAGGGACTGCCTTTTCTATAGTAAATTATTCAAAAATTCATTTTTTACTGTCTCAAATTTTAATTACGCCAGGGATTGCCTTTTCTATAGTAAATTTTGCAAAAAATAATTTTTTACTGTCTCAAATTTTAATTACGCCAGGGATTGCCTTTTCTATAGTAAATTATTCAAAAAAGAATTGTTTAGTATCGCAAATTATAATTACGCCGGGGATTGCCTTTTCTATAGTAAATTTTGCAAAAAATAATTTTATACTGTCTCAAATTATAATTACGCCAGGGATTGCCTTTTCTATAGTAAATTATTCAAAAAATAATTTTTACTGTCGCAAATTTTAATTACGCCAGGGATTGCCTTTTCTATAGTAAATTATTCAAAAATTCATTTTTTACTGTCTCAAATTTTAATTACGCCAGGGATTGCCTTTTCTATAGTAAATTATTCAAAAAATAATTTTTACTGTCGCAAATTTTAATTACGCCAGGGATTGCCTTTTCTATAGTAAATTATTCAAAAATTCATTTTTTACTGTCTCAAATTTTAATTACGCCAGGGATTGCCTTTTCTATAGTAAATTATTCAAAAAATAATTTTTTTCTGTCGAAAATTTTAAATACGCCAGGGATTGCCTTTTCTATAGTAAATTATTCAAAAATTCCTTTTTTACTGTCTCAAATTTTAATTACGCCAGGGATTGCCTTTTCTATAGTAAATTATTCAAAAATTCATTTTTTACTGTCTCAAATTTTAATTACGCCAGGGACTGCCTTTTCTATAGTAAATTATTCAAAAATTCATTTTTTACTGTCTCAAATTTTAATTACGCCAGGGATTGCCTTTTCTATAGTAAATTTTGCAAAAAATAATTTTTTACTGTCTCAAATTTTAATTACGCCAGGGATTGCCTTTTCTATAGTAAATTATTCAAAAAATAATTGTTTAGTATCGCAAATTATAATTACGCCGGGGATTGCCTTTTCTATAGTAAATTTTGCAAAAATAATTTTATACTGTCTCAAATTATAATTACGCCAGGGATTGCCTTTTCTATAGTAAATTATTCAAAAAATATTTTTTACTGTCGCAAATTTTAATTACGCCAGGGATTGCCTTTTCTATAGTAAATTATTCAAAAATTCATTTTTTACTGTCTCAAATTTTAATTACGCCAGGGATTGCCTTTTCTATAGTAAATTATTCAAAAAATAATTTTTTCTGTCGCAAATTTTAAATACGCCAGGGATTGCCTTTTCTATAGTAAATTATTCAAAAATTCCTTTTTTACTGTCTCAAATTTTAATTACGCCAGGGATTGCCTTTTCTATAGTAAATTATTCAAAAATTCATTTTTTACTGTCTCAAATTTTAATTACGCCAGGATTGCCTTTTCTATAGTAAATTATTCAAAAACTCATTTTTTACTGTCTCAAATTTTAATTACGCCAGGGATTGCCTTTTCTATAGTAAATTTTGCAAAAAATAATTTTTTACTGTCTCAAATTTTAATTACGCCAGGGATTGCCTTTTCTATAGTAAATTATTCAAAAATTCATTTTTTACTGTCTCAAATTTTAATTGCGCCAGGATTGCCTTTTCTATAGTAAATTATTCAAAAATTCATTTTTTACTATCGCAAATTTTAATTACGCCAGGGATTGCCTTTTCTATAGTAAATTATTCAAAAAATAATTTTATACTGTCTCAAATTATAATTACGCCAGGGATTGCCTTTTCTATAGTAAATTATTCAAAAATTCATTGTTTAGTGTCGCAAATTATAGTTACGCCAGGGATTGCCTTTTCTATAGTAAATTATTCAAAAAATAATTTTTTACTGTCGCAAATTTTAAATACGCCAGGGATTGCCGTTTCTATAGTAAATTTTGCAAAAAATAATTTTATACTGTCTCAAATTTTAATTACGCCAGGGATTGCCTTTTCTATAGTAAATTATTCTAAAATTCATTTTTTACTGTCTCAAATTTTAATTACGCCAGGGATTGCCTTTTCTATAGTAAATTATTCAAAAATTAATTGTTTAGTGTCGCAAATTTTAATTACGCCAGGGATTGCCTTTTCTATAGTAAATTATTCAAAAAATAATTTTTTACTGTCGCAAATTTTAATTACGCCAGGGATTGCCTTTTCTATAGTAAATTATTCAAAAATTCATTTTTTACTGTCTCAAATTTTAATTACGCCAGGGATTGCCTTTTCTATAGTAAATTATTCAAAAATTCATTTTTTACTGTCTCAAATTTTAATTACGCCAGGGATTGCCTTTTCTATAGTAAATTATTCAAAAATTCATTTTTTACTGTCTCAAATTTTAATTACGCTAGGGATTGCCTTTTCTATAGTAAATTTTGCAAAAAATAATTTTATACTGTCGCAAATTTTAATTACGCCAAGGATTGCGTTTTCTATAGTAAATTATTCAAAAATTCATTTTTCACTGTCGCAAATTTTAATTACGCCAGGGATTGCCTTTTCTATAGTAAATTATTCAAAAATTCATTTTTTACTGT
>CAWVNZ010001068.1:0-85000 GCA_963930735.1 Dioctria linearis
AGTCGAAGTAAGAACACTTCCAGAAGAGGTAGGGGCTAAACAGGCTGAACTATCCACGTGCAGTGTCTTCAAGGCTTCTCAAACGAGGAAAGCTGTCTGTCAAGCTCAAAAGAGCTCAAGGAATGTGAAATGAGCTGTCTCGGAGAACAAGAGACCGACGAAATCAGACAGCAATTGGTTACCTTTAAGGAACCAATCTGCATACCTGCGTGCTCTCGAATTTTTGCCCCAGTCCCGGTACAAACTCAAGAAGAAATGCTCTGTTTATCACAAGAGATAAGCGATGGAGTCTTGTTGGCAACCAGTTTACTGTCATCTGGAAAAAGATTAGTGCTGGTTAGTATCTCAACGCTAACAGTCATCAAGTAGTCATACATAGCTTAAAGTTACAGCTATTTCCAATAAACGACTACACCATAGTCCCACTAACCCACACAAAAGACCACAAAAGAACACACATTCCACTACCAAATTTAGAGGCAATATCAAACAACACAAGAGACGGAACTGAGTGTCTAAAGCCTGCCAAAAAGGTTCATATAGCTATTCCGTGCAAAATCCCGAGGCATAAATCACTATTAAACAAACAACGGCCTTATAAGAACGGTGGCGTGTCGGTAAAGCCTATATTAAAGGTACATATTACTCAACCGTCACACAACACAAAAAATTCTACATGGTCAAAAAGCAATAGCATTGACGCGCATGAGTATATCACACAACCTAAGGCAAAAAACACACAGATATACCAAACTCAGCAGTCAACAAAGCAGGAAGCAAATACCCTGCCACATGCTAACAATAACGAAATAAAGCCTCAAAAGGAATCAAATAAGCCTCCTCTACCTACAGGTAACAAGTTAAACAGGAAGAAAAAGTCAACCCAAGGTTCAGCTGAAAAGTCAGCAATTTTACAACATGTACGATATCTATACCCGGATTATGAGATTCCGGACGACATAAAGCAATACCCGCGTATTTCTAGGCCAGAGCAAGAACTCAGCCAAGACTCTAATTTGGCCGCGGAAGAAAAAACGGCGATATCAGAACTCTGCGAAGAGTATAACGATATCTTCTTCCTCAAAGGTGACAAACTCACCTAAACAAATGCGATAACGCATAATATTCCATTGGTGCAAGATCAAGCACCAATCAATCAAAAAATGTACCGCTTACCTGAAACACAGCGGAAAGTAATTAATGAGCAGCTAAAAGAAATGCTAGACAGCGGGATAGTCCAGTCTAGTAAAAGCCCTTGGAATTAACCTCTAGTAGTTGTCCGCAAGAAAGCGGGACCTGACGGTGAAAAAAGGTGGCGCGTCGTTGTCGACTTTCGTAAATTAAACGAAAAGACAATTGGGGACGCATTCCCGCTACCCCGAATCGAGAATATTCTCGACCAACTAGGTCACGCAAGGTATTTCACCACGCTCGATTTGGCCAACGGCTATCACCAAGTTCTTCTCGACAAAAAAGTTCGACATAAAACTGCTTTCAGCACAAGTTACAAGTTACGAGTTCAAGCGTATGCCATTCGGGCTCAACGGAGCCTCCGACACATTTCAACGCCTAATGATTTTCGTCTTAACAGGCCTACAAGGCCTCGAATGTTTTGTCTACCTAGATGACATTGTCATCTATGGAAAAAATTTATATTACCACAACGAAAAGTTGAGGAAAATCTTCAATAAGTTGAGAGAGAACAACTTAAAACTGCAACCAGAGACGTGCCAGTTTCTACGAAGAGAAGTTGTTTACCTAGGACATAAATGCTCTAGCGAAGGAGCCCTACCAGACCCAAGTAAGACGGCCTGCGTCCGGACATTTCCTGTTCCAAGAACAGTAAGGCAAGTTCCGTCATTTTTAAGGCTTGCCAATTACTACAGGAAATTCATTCCAGACTTCTCCAAAATTGTACGTCCAATCACGAATTTACTCCGAAAGGATGTAAAATTCTCTTGGACAGAAAATGCCAAGAAGCATTTCAGAGCATAAAAAATGCTTTAATTTCCCCACCATTTTTAATTTACCCCGATTTTCGAAATCTTTTAATCTTACTACGAACGCAAGTAACGAGGCTCTATGAGCTGTTCTTTCTCAAGGAGAAGTCGGAGAGGACCAGCCCATTGCCTATGCAAGCCGCACATTAAACAAAGCCGAAAGAAATTACTCTACTATAGAGAAAGAGTTATTGGCTATTTTCTGGCCTACCAAGTATTTCAGGTGCTATCTTCAAGGCCGGAAATTCACGGTCTATACTGACCATAAACCTCTCAAAGGTTTCTTCAATGTGAAAGACCCCACTTCCCGTTTGGTGAGATTTCACCACAAATTATTTGTTTTCGATTACAACATCAAATACAAACTCGGGAAGTACAACACTAATGCAGATGCGCTAAGTCGCATTCCTCAAGCATTAAAAGAAGACAGTTTAGGCAGTACCTTAACGGTAAAAGCCCTAGTCCACCACTCGATGGACTCAGATGTGGAGGAAGACGATTCCACAAATAATAAAAAGAAAATGAAATCCGCTCATTGTTTTGTCGTGACTCGAGCTCAGAAGCAAAAGGCTCAAGAGACAATAAAGAGCTCCAGTTTGGAGACAGAAAAGCACACGAAAGCGGACCAAAACGAAGTTCCACTCACGGAGGCGGAAACACTAAACCCAACATCGCTTGATCAAAAGGTAACTACTGGTAAGACACCCGAGGTTATTACGAGCCCCACGGAGATCCAAACAATCTTAAAAGATTATCACGATTCTCCATTTGGTGGCCATCAAGGTGTTATAAAAACTTACAAACGCATAAGACGCAAGTATTGGTGGAGACACCATGCTTAGCGAAATCAAGAAATATATTAAAAAATGCCCAAAGTGCCAGACGATGAAAGCATCTTCACAATATAAAATGCCAATGGTTATCACGGACATCGCAGAACAACCGTTCGACAAAATTTACCTCGATATTGTAAGTCCATTAGAAGAGACCACATCAGGTAATAAGTACATCTTGATCTTCCAAGATAATTTAACAAAATTTGTCGACTGGTATGCAATACCTAATGCAGAAGCAGTCACACTAGCGCAGGTTTTCTTTGATGAAATCGTTCCGGGCTATCGCATACCCAAGAGAATACTCACCGATCCGGGAACAAATTATCTGAGTGAATTATTCAAAAGAGTATGTAAGCTTCTAAAGGTTAAGAAGTTACAGACCTCAGTATACCACCCACAGTCTAATGGAGCACTAGAGCGTGCACCACTGATAGAATACCTGCGAACAATCGTAGATGAAAATCCCAAAACCTGGGACCAATACCTACGAACAGCTTCATTCGTGTATAAAAACAGTGTACACGAGGGTACTAAATTTACCCCAATGGACTGCCTATAAGGCTTCACAGCGGATGTCCCATCAAATTTAAAATGGGATCCAGAACTAAAGTAGAAGCACAAGAAATCATATGCCACGGCAAGAAAGAACTTATTGGCAAGTAAACAGCGCTCAAAGGGGTACTACGATAAGACAGTTCGGCCCCTAACTTTCCATGTAGGAGACAAGGTGATCATCAAGAATGAAAGCAGAAAACATAAGCTTTCTCAAATCTGGGTAGGACCTTATCAGGTAATCGCAATACCAAGTGATGTGAATACCACCATCAAAATTGGTAAACGTATCGCAACGGTACATAATAATCGTTTAAAACCATATTTCGAGTAAAAGCATATTGAACAAAAATGAAACAGGTTGACCTGAAATTCCTACTACAGTGTCCATTAAACCTCATTTCAATACCTCCCCATAAACATTTGCGGTGGAGTCACTCCACTGCTCAGTTTAAAACGGCACAATTCAAGTACAAATATGCTTAAAGGATTGTTTTCTTCTTCTGTGTTGTCCAACGAAATGGCGCTAAAATTCATCGTAGTTGCCCTCTTCATCTACTACACAACCGGAGCAATCGCTGACAAACCTTATATAATGACCCAGCTAAATGACTCGGGTATAATTTTCGAGGACCTGAGAAATCTCATGGTATATCATGACACCTGGAATGTCCTCACCAAGATAGATTTGGATGAATTAGATGCCCAGATAAAGCTAGCAGAATATGCGGAGCACTTAGTGCATAAACTCTGCATAAATCTAACCAACCCAGAAGACCTGTGTAACGTGCAGCAACTACATATACACGCTATAATAGATAGCGTACGAAAGCGCACGGAAACTATAAAGGAACTAGTACCAGGAAAACGCAAGGCAGATCGCTATTTGTTGGAATAGGCAATGCCATGCACTATTTGTTTGGCACTATAGACAGCAATAACGAGAAATAAATTTACAGCAGGTTAGAAGAGCTTGAATCAAATACACAAGCCTTAGCCGAGCTAGAGAAACAGCAAATTAGTGTTGTAAAAACTACCTTGTGGAAAAGATTAAAAAAACGCTGGCTATGTTAATAGACAGAAAACAAAAAATAGCACACCAGATAAACGATCTCCACCATGTGGCCGATGATTTATCTAGGAGGCAACTAAGACAAGAGATTATATCAAGCTTATTGCTCCAAATCATCGAAGTTTAATATCGACAACAAACCCTCCTGGATATAATAATGATTAGTAAAACCAATCATATTCATCCACTCCTAATGTCTCCCAAAAATCTGTTGGAAATATACCGCAAGACGGCCTCGAATTGCCCAAATGACAAAAATTTTTATTTGTTCTATATCAGACAGCAGGAGCTCAGTCACTCCTTATGAAGAACAAATTGGTGGTGAGAATTACTCTTCCAATTTTTAATCTGCCAAAAATGAGGCTACAACAGATTCAATTCTATCCTGTACCCATGTCGGCAAATTATTCATTAATTCCAGACCCTGGTTATTCATACATATCCAATAGCGAAAAAACTCAGGAATTTCTCTTATTAAAAGGCGAGGACATGAAAATTTTCAAGAAAATAACAAGTAATTTGAAAGAAAACACGTATGCAGGCCGGCTGAACACGCCTATAATCAAAGCGACAACATCCAACGAATGTGCCATTAAATTACTATACAACCCTTTAAATGAAGTGCCCAAATGAAGGTCCAGAGTACAAATCCCTCAAAAGGACATGTTAATCAAATTAAGC
This sequence comes from Dioctria linearis, assembly GCA_963930735.1. Lineage (NCBI taxonomy): Eukaryota > Metazoa > Arthropoda > Insecta > Diptera > Asilidae > Dioctria > Dioctria linearis. The sequence goes on from CAWVNZ010001068.1 coordinate 5,142, forward strand.
AAACCCAATACGTGGCTATTTTCATTTATTACCTCCACGGTGTTACATATCACATGTGCAGATCACTTTGTGATCTCTAAACTGGAAGGACACGGGATACTTGAGATAACGCAACCGTGTCAAGTGCAAATAAGTGACAAAGTGCTCAAATATGAAGGTCAAAGTAAACGCCCGCTGAAAATTATTCAACCCAAAAAATTTCCACAATTTAATCATTCCTTATTTAATTTGAGTCTGGCTGACATTTTACCAGAATCTCAAACCAAACGCAAGTTTCAATGGAAATTTTAACGGGAGACGATATTCACAAATCAGTCTACCAGGACACGCATTCCCTAGAGGAAATTAGAGGCAAAATTATTAAATACCAGGAAAAAGTACCGAGCAAAAACTCCCACATCCTGTCCACCACCTCTATATCATGTACGAGCCTACCTGTTCTGGCCATAATGATTGTTGTGGCAGTATAATGTCTACACCCTGTTGTCATCAAGATGAGACCAACAGAGAAATCAACCACAAGGTAACCCCGAAATTTCATCAGAGGGAATTCCTTAGAAGAAAGAACTCCTGCTCCCTAACCCAGTTTAAGGCGAACTAGAAGCCTCGCTAAAACCAAATCCGTTCAAATAATTTAAAAATGCGACACTGATACTGTCAACATTGGTCACCAAATCAAAGTAGAATTTATAGAAAAGTTAGACCTGGTAAAATCCTCAAAGGAATTCTTTGTAGACATATATATAATATAATTTTAGCACCAAACAAAACTAAATTAAAAATATTAAGATGACTTAACAAAATAAGTTAGAATGTAAACAGTAAATACAAATAGATAGAGTAGTAAAAAATTAAAATGCATTAGATTTAACTATAAAAACAAAGTAAATAAATAATTGCATTAATGAAAAATGTATTAAAACTTATAACAAAATAATAATAAATAAATAAGGAAGTGAAAACAACAAATAGACAACCAAAATTTATAATATTAAATTAAACAAATAAAATAATAATATGTTAAATAAATAAGTAAATAACAAAACTAAAGAGGAAATTTACCAGGCTACTCAATAGATAAATAATAAATGTAGGATTATAATTAAATTAGAATTAATAGAATAACACAAATAATAGCTATAATAAATAAATAATATTAGAATAATAACAAATCTACCCTAGCCAATAGAATACAAAATAAACGAAACTAACACAAAAACAAACAAAATAATATAGTTGATAGCAGAAAATGTTGTAAAACCCAACCGAGACCGACCGAACCCACCAAGCCAAGCCTACCACATACAAAACAAAAAAAAACGAGAAAAACCAACAATAAAAAGCTAAGGTATTTGGTCTGTTTCTAGTCTTCCTTTAGTCCTCCTGTAAAAGCACAAAACAAAAATAAAGAAAAAGGGCAAGAAAAATGAGAACAGCTCAAATGGGGGAGTAAGTAATTTTCTTTATTTTCTTTTGTTGGAAAAGAAGGAAGATAGGAAAGTTACAAAGAAAAAAAACAAATCAAATAAAAGACAAAAATCAGATATTGTCCCGGTTACATTCCCGGTCCCAGTCATCTTCGGAAACATCCTCGAATTCGAAGGGGGGAGGAGTGGAGTGGGTAGGGATCAAAGACGGGGTGGCAGCATGCACATAATCCATGCCTCCCCATGATGTTTAGGGCACCTCCTGAAAAAAAGGGAGAGATAGAAATATGAACACATCACAAATGCTCTTAGATCAAGTACACACCTTTGACAACCCACGCCTGCCCTGATGCGGGTATAAAGGTAAATCCACCTTATTGGTGTGCCCGGCCACGTCATCCTCACCCCACATGGTGAAGGGGCGCTCCCCGCGTTTTAACAAGACCAACCGGATTGAGCTCCGCCATCCCGGAACCACGTGCAGCACGTAAATGGAGGAAGCCACAGAGGTAAGACCCGGTGGTGAGTGCAGGGGAATGTTGTTTAATCGCATTGTAGACAACATAGTGACAAAATCGACAAGAAAAAGAAACCAAAATTAGAATTCGACTACTATCAATCACAAGTACCAAAACTCAAGTGAGCCATGAACAAAAATCTTGCAAGTAATTATCGAAACGACAAAGTAGCAGGCCAACGATGGTAATCCGACACCTATGATAAGACATTCAGAGCTGTAGCTAAACAAAATAGTTTTGTTTAAGTAGTATAGTTATGAGAGTTCTGGCCCACTTTTTTAAGCCTACAGGATTTCGCCACAGATGGCGCACCGTCGCTTGGTGGTATGAGGTCGTACTAAATGTAGGTTTGTGTCTTGGCTGCGCGGATTTGTGTCTTGGATACACCATTGCGCCTTGGATACACCATTGCGCCTTGGATACACCATTGCGCCTTGGATGCACCATTGTGTCTTGGGTGCACCATTGAGTCTCGAATGCGCCCTAGTGGGATTAATCGGTACCACCAGGATGTGTCATTTGCTCTTGCCTGCGCCCTAGCGGCATTAGCAAGTACTACGAGCATGCTCCCGTACTACGGTTTGCTTAGATAGATATGTGGTGCGCCTAAATGGAGTTTTGGGGATACGAGAACACTTTCAGCACTCTCCAGCATAGGGAAATAGCATAGGATTTCGATTTTGTTGCTGGAGTTCGCTTATTTTTCATCTCGAATTTTGGGGATACAAATTCACTTTGGGAATACGAGATCACTTTCAGCACTCTTCAGCATAGGGAAATAGCATAGGTTTTCTACTTTTTTCTGGTGTTCGCTTATTTTTCATCTCGGACTCGTAGCCTCTAAGTTGACATTAAATATTTCATCTAGAGTTTTGGGGATACGAGATCAATTAGGGGATACGAGAACACTATCAGCACTCTCCAGCATAGGGAAATAGCATAGGATTTCGTTTTTGTTTCTGGAGTTCGCTTATTTTTCATCTCGAATTTTGGGGATACGAGACCACTTTGGGGATACGAGATCAATTTCAGCTCTCTCCAGCATAGGGAAATAGCATAGGATTTCGATTTTGTTGCTGGAGTTCGCTTCTTTTTCATCTCGAATTTTGGGGATACGAGATCACTTACAGCACTCTTGAGCATAGGGAAATAGCAACTTTTTTCTGGTGTTCGCTTATTTTTCATCTCGGACTCGTAGAATCTAAGTTGACATTAAGTTTTTCATCTCGAGTTTTGGGGATACGAGATCAATTTGGGGATACGAGATCACTCTTAGCACTCACCAGCATAGGCAAATAGCATAGGTTTTTGATTTTTTTTTCTGGAGCTCGCTTATTTTTGATCTCGGAGATCGTAGCTCTAAATACTTGTGAAGTGGTGGGAATCTTTATTGGTGGAGGTTGCTGGTTAAGTTTGATCTGGTCCTAGAGGCTACAGTTTGACCTTGAGGTGCCCTCTCCTGTGTCTAGGTACTTGAGGTTGGCTGGGAGCTTTAGTGACAATATCTGATACTATGACTAGGACTGCCTGATGTGTTGGACTGTGTAGAATGTGTATTAAGTAATGATGTGTAATACACTAACCGAATTTATATCGGGGCTGTTTACTTGTCAGCTTGAGTTTGGTTTTAGTTGATTACTTTAGTATGAGTGCCTGTGGTATGTTGGGCTGGGCTGCTTGGTGGCTGAGGAAACGTTATCTAAGGCGTGGGTGGATGTGTGCAGCTGTGTAGTTATGTAGATAATAAATGTGAAATTCCCTAAGAAAATTAGTGTAATAAGTATTAATACAAATTCACATTTTTGTTCATGTCAATAGTATTAGTACTAGGGATAAAATTTTCATCAGAAATCCTCTATGGGCTATGGTTCGAGATATGAGCGATCTTACCTTCTCAGGTGTAATTAATATTAGTAGCTGAAAAACAAAAAACAACAACAACTGTAATCGAAGCTGTGGATTAAAGATTTGATGATCTTAATCTGTAGGTGTCTTTTATAAACATTGCGCCATGTGATCTAAAATAGATCAGGCAAAGCTGATTGGTGCGAATGTTGGTAGTTATGTTCACATAGATAAGTAATGGAAATTAGTAAATGCCTAATTTTGCTCTTCAGGTGGAATGCTTCTTATTTGATTCCTTGCATAAACAAATTCGAACAGTCCAGTAAAGTAAACAAATTCGCACTCGAATAATGTAAACAAATTCGCACAGCAGCCGAGTAAAGTAAACAAATTGAGCGATTTATGTTTTTTAATGTAAGACTCCCAATTACTTTAGCTGAAAACAACAACTGTTATTAATCTGTAGGATATGATGTCTTGGATGAGTAGTGGAAGTTATAATTGAAAATTTATTTTGCTGAAAAAAACAACAACAACAACTATAACGTCAGTTGTGGTCTGTAGGTGTCTTTTATATGATCATGTTATGATATTCGATGTGTAAAAATAGATCACGGCTGCTTAGGATGGTACGACACATGAAATCATTAGAAGTAATGGAAATTAAAGCATTAGAAAAGGTGGCCAGGCGGCTGGTAGTTTGATATCTTGAGTGAACAAATACGTCCGAGTAAAGCAGACAAATTGAGCGAATAATGTGTTTTTGTATCTAGGAGTTTGTATTGAAAAGTCTTACATTTTATGACGAATTGTTTTTTATTTTCAATAAAATTTCTCAATCAATCACGCTGTTATGAGACTTGATTGACCCCGATATCATAGTTCGCATGAAGATGATAAGAATATGATTATTTTATCTTCATACTATTGGGGTGATCACATTATTTTCTTACCATTAGGTTGAGAGTGGGTTTAATTAAATGTTTTGATGAATGAAGGTGGTGTTATGATATTAATGTAGTATGATATTTTGTCTTAGATGAGTAATGGAAGTTGTTTGGGAGCTGTGAGTAAGGAATAAAAACCTTATCAGCAAGGTCACTTCATATTTGTCTGTCTAAAGTATCATCCAAATGGTGTTGTATGAAGGAGGAAAAACTGATAATTCTTCAAGCCCATAGTGAAGACCGTGGTGGAGGTTGAGACTGGGTGCTGTAAGTTGTGGATTAAATTGAAAGTTTTGATGGATGATTTTTGACATAATATTAATCTAGTAGGATATGAAAGCCTCAGTGAAGAGCGTGGAAGAGGAGAGTATTATTTGTTTACCTTTAAATCTTAAGGTTTATACTTTTAGCCTCTAGCAAGAATGTTTTCTTTCAGTTAACTCGGTGACTAGATAAGAACGTGTTGATTTCATGTTCATGATTTCATCTTGTGGTGAGCATATGAAGGTAGCAGAGTTTTTTATAAATCAAGCAGGTATGCTGTTATGAGATTTGACTGACTACTATATCTAAAAAATAGTTCACATGAAGCTGATATTTTTGAGGCAGGTACATTGTTTACTTACCATTAAGTTGAGAGTGGGTTAAATTAAAAGCTTTGATAGAAGAACGCTATGTTATGAAATTAATGTAGTACTGTAGTCTGAGGTGAGTAGTGGAAGTTGTATGGGACCTATGAATAAGCAGTAAAATCCTAATCTCGCTTGATATTAATCGCCTCTAAAGTATCGCCTGAATGGTGGTGTATGAAGGAAGAAATAATTGATAATTATCCAAGTCCATAGTGAAGATTGTAGTAGGGGGTTTAGAGTAGGTACTGTAAGTTATGTATTAAGTTAAAAGTTTTGATGGATGGTATTTAGTATTTATCTCTTCGAAATGGTGTTGTACGTGTATCAGGAAGGTCAGAAAAAAGTTGATAATGCTTCAAGTTCAATAGTGAAGACCTCGATGTTGAAAGTGGGTATTTGGAATGATATAATTCTAGTAGGATATGGAAGTATTATTTATTCATCTTTAAATCTTACCATGAAAGTAGGTTGGGAGTTGATTAAATTAAAAGTTTTAATGAAAGAAGGTTGAGTTATTATATTAATATAGTATAATATGTTGCCTTAGATGAGTACATGAGAGCTGTGAGTAATATGTGGGATATGTTGTAGATGAGTAGTGAAAGTTCAAAATGTAAGATTCCTAATTTCTTTACTGAAAAACAACAACAACTGTAAATAATATATACCAAATCAATTTTTCACACAATATTTATCCACATCAAATTCATTATCTATTTTTATATCTTAAGTATGAACTTTTTTCTCTGTATTTCACATCCAAAAAGCGATCCAGAGCAAATGTCTGTGTTAGGCTATGAGAGCTCGGCAGCAAAATCCCATGATATTACTTATCATCTGTCTTGCTCTAACATATTAGGAAGCTTTAGTGAACATCTCACTCGGGACTTGGTCATATACTTGCTACCTGTGGATATGTATGTATGTAACACTGAGATGAATTAATGTAATGTTGTGTAGTGTAAAAGAAAAACTTTCATGGGTGATATGGGGATTGAATCGATTGGTGGTATATGTCCTTATTTGATTGAAGCAACATAGTTTCACGACCACCTTACCAAGATTTAAATATAGCTGAAATTCATCAAAATGTTGAATCGATGTCAAGAACATGTTAATACTTGTTTTGAGCACGAGCAGTGGAAATCGTGATTATTGCAACGTGTTATGAAATTTAATATCTAAAAATAGACCACATGAAGGTTATTTGGGTGGTTAAAAAAAACATGAAAGCATTACGTTGAGAGTGGGTTCAATTTAAGGCTTTGGTGAAAGAAGGCGGTAGTAGATATTAATGTAAAATGATAGGAGACATCAGTCAATTTTGGTGAGCCTCAGCAATAGGTCAAAAAAATTTAAACCGCGCTAATAAATGAAAGTTTTTTTTTAGTAAAAAGAGTGATACAAAACGGCATATGGAGAGCTGTATTGGACAGAATAAATCGCCGAGAGTGTTATTGAAAGCCACGAGTCGAGGTGGAGGAATTACTGAGTGTGTAAAAAAAAGTGATTTTGTAAAGTAGGAGGAAATAAAATCAGTATTCACAAACAGAATTAGAGCTGGAATTATTCTAAATATAAACCATACAGATCCTAAGTTATTTATACAGGATGCTCGTGATTTATTTATACGCCGTATTAAGAATATTTTGAAACACCATCTTAATATTAAAGTTAATACAAAGTTGTATGCTGATTTTGCTAAGGATATCGTTTACAATGAAGTTATAAAAGATATTAAAGATTTACAAGCAAGAACTGCTCCATTCAATGTAGACGATAATTTAAATGAGTGGTATAAAGTTAACATTTTGGATTCAATACTCACTCGGCTGGATGAGTTTCGAGAAAAAGATAGCGGCTGGACATTCGACTCCATTATACATTTAGCAGTACATATCAACATATTTGAACAGCACCGAGGATCTTCGTACATACCTCTACCGAAGGAGATTGCTTTAAAGCAAGCTTGCATCAATATTAAACATATTGATAAAGCATGCTTCGCTTGGGCCGTGACAGCAGCACTATACCCTGGAAATATTAACTCCTCTAGGACATCATCATATCCACATTATTCGACTGTGCTAAATTTAACTGGAATAACATTTCCTATGACGCTTAAACAGATTAAACAATTTGAATACCAGAACGATATATCAATAAACGTGTTCATCCTAAAGAAAGAGCGTTCCTTCACCGCTGTTCTAGTTAGACCAACGAAACACAAGACGAAGCGACATGTGAATCTACTAATGATACAAAATAACTATGTGCAGGATGATGATGATGATGATGAAGATGATGATGATGATGATGATGATGATCATGATGATGATGATGATGATGATGAGGATGATGATGATGATGATGATGATGATGATGATGATGATGATGATGATGATGATGATGATGATGATGATGATGATGATGATGATGATGATGATGATGATGATGATGATGATGATGATGATGATGATGATGATTATGATGATGATGATGATGAAAGTAATAACAGGTTTCATTTCTGCTGGATTAAAAATCTTTCACGGCTTGCATGGAAACAAACTTTAAAACATAAGGCTAGATTGTATACATGCGATAGATGTTTGTTCTATTTTTATTCTGCTAAAGAATTAGCATCACATATTTCTGAATGTTAGAAAGAAAAAATTAATATTGAATTAAGGAAACCCAACCATAAAATTAAATGTTAATAGCACAACGGATACTCTACCATTGGGAAACATTACTTAATTCCATACATATGATCTAAGTCTAGTGTATTGTAAATAAAAAAATGTATTACTTATTAGTTATAATTCCATTTATTGAAGGAATTTGTTTTAATTGTATTATAGTTCAAGTCTTAAGTCTAAGATATACATTATTGGAAAATAAAGAATATGTTATAGTTATAGATATATTGAAATCAGGAAGCCCAACAATAGAATGATACACTAAGAATTAAATGATAATATTTTTTTTAATTTATAATAAAGCAATAATGATATTTTATACATGTTATTCTTTTTATTCAATTTCCCTACTAAGTCCAGAACTCCTGGAGGTCTTTTTTAATAATATTTTCCTACTCCAGAGGGCTCTTAATCGGGCGATTGAGCCTTTTACCCAGAATGCTAGGTTGAGCGGGAGCGTGAGAAAATACGTTGACATGTGGGCTCGATCTTGGCCTCTGTCATCACCTTTGAACCCGGAAGGGAATTTTGACCTTGACCTTGACCCGGAAGTGTGTGTGCTGGAGGCTACAACCTTAGTTTCCTATAATCGACTACGTCGCAGGGGATTCTGTACAACTTTTCAAAACAGATAAACAGCTTTCCAAACAGCTCTGATAACAGGTAAACAGCTTTCCAAACAGCTCTGATAACAGCTTAACAGCTTTTCAAACAGCTCTGATAACAGCTCAACAGCTTTTAAACAGGTATGATAACAGCTTAACAGCTTTCCAAACAGCTCTGATAACAGCTTAACAGCTTTTGAAACAGCTCTGATAACAGCTTAACAGCTTTACAAACGGGTCTGATAAGAGCTTAACAGCTTTTAAACAGGTTCTTCCACCTGTAAGATTATGTAGGGAACATACAGTTACCAGAAATCTTCTTCTTTACTGTTTACCCACAGTTAATTATAATACTCCATACAACTTGCAATACTCATCATCCAAGTGATTTAATGACAAGACTTGTTTATTCACTGTATGATACACTTTCATTAATAGTAAGAAAAATTAGGCCCACCACACCAATATTACGAAGATAAAATTACCATATTCTTGTCGAAGCTAAATCATTGTCAAATTGTAGCCTCCAAGATTCGACACTGTTGGTTTCAAAAGGTTACCCAAGAGCAGACACTTTCGGTTTCAAAGGTGAAGGTGACGTCAGAGGTCAAGGACAAATTGCTGCCTCCAAGACCACGTGTCAAATACATATAAATAATAGTTTCATAACTTGTTTTTCATTTGATGTTTTGCTCTTTACCCAAACAGACCGCTGTTGGCAAGCTAATTACGTAATAATTTCAACATGAGTTCTAAGGATACTACAAACCTTCTAAAGCCTACAGACGAAAGTTGTAAAGAATATTCATATAAGGCTCAGTCCACATCTATGAAATCGATGCTTTCTAGAAATAAAGAAGAAAGTTTTTCATGCAAAAACGAGTCGACTGTCCCCTACCAACAGCTCGAAAAATCAGGATATTCCAACAAAGATCGTTATTTATGAAAATGGTGCACAAGGAATTTTCTAAAGCCATCTTGGTCTAAAGGCATAAGGATCAGTCTATATCTTTGAAATCTTGGTGATAAATTTCAAGCTTTTTTGAAATTGTTAATTTGTCCAGATGCGATAAAGATGATGCTGGTAGTCGACAACGAAAAATGCAACAAAGTCCACAAAAAAATATCTAGAGCAAAAAATGTAAAGAAAAGAATCTTTTGGAACTAACAAAATTTTATTTAATGAGTTTACTGACTGCTATGACTGCTACAGAGCTAATAAAAGTTTTATGGCGAAAAATTCTAAAATCGCAAGCACAAACCGCTACTCATAAAAAAACCATTAAATGAAAAAGATGAACAATAGATTTTAAACAATAGATTTTGCTGATAAGAGCTAAACAAGAACATAGAAAATTTTACGACATTGCCAACTATACTGATTTTCAATTAATAAAAATTAATTGCAAAATGAACTACCTTAAACTTAACATTATCCGGCCACCTTGGAAGTGCGGCTTCCAAGAGATATTGAAGGCTCTTTCTCATCTATAGGAAGGAGGCAAACCTTGGTGATTGCTCTTTTGACTAGTCCAACCATGATTCTGATCATCAGTACGCGAGCGTGGCCATCTTTCCCTTGTATAGTCTCCACTATGCGATCCAAAGGCCATTTGAGGGGAGGTAAGTTGTCATCCTTAAGTAGTACAAGTGCTCCCACCTTCAGATTAGTGTTTGGAGTTTGCCATTTGTTACGAGATTGAAGAGTTTGCAGATAATCTCTTTGCCATCTAGTCCAAAAAACACGTAGCCTTGCCTGTAAATTTTGCCAGCGCCCTAGAAAATTGACATTGACCGTAGAAAAATCAGGCTCAGAAATTGCTGCCAGCTGTACACCAGTTAGGAAATGCCCAGGGGTTAGTATCCGCAGATCTTGAGTGTCTTCGGATTGAGGAGTAAGTGGACGCGAGTTTAATATTGCCTCTACTTGACATGTCACCGTCTGAAGTTCATCTATTGAGTATGCTTCCGAACCAAGGATTCTACGCATGTGGTACTTTGCCTGTTTGATAGCTGCCTCCCATAGGCCGCCGAAATGAGGAGAACGAGGAGGAATGAATTTCCATTCAATTCCATCTGCGCGACACATTTCATGATGTAGCTTATAATGTTGTTCCGAAATGAAGAGAGTTCTAAGCTCCTTGAGCTCACGAGCTCCACCAACAAAGTTCATTGCGTTATCAGGGAGGTCGATTCCGGACAGTGTTTTTGATGTACAAGGGCCCACAGAGGTCGATGTCTGTGTGGCAGAAAACTGGGCTTGGCTGCACTCTAGCAGGTGGAAGTTGACCCATTATTTGTTCCATGACTTTCGGTCGTAGGCGGAAGCAGCGTACACAATTTCGAATGGTTTTCTTTACCAAGGTTTTCCCCGACATCGGCCAGAAACGAGTGCGAATAATGCCCAGCAAAGTTTGAGTGCCAGCGTGAAGGTTTCTGAAATGATAGTTTGTTGTTAACGCCTTAGTCAAATTAGACTTAGGTAGTATTATTGGGTGTTTAGCGCCGTAATCGAGATCGGAATTGCGAAGCCGGCCACCAACGCGTATTAAACCACCACTATCAATAAACGAATCCAAGTTCTTAAGCGCGCTACACGAACCGAAATGTGTCCCAGCAATTAATTTAGCGTATTCTTCGGATAAATGTCTTTTTTGAAGTAAACGAATGACCACGCGGAGCGCGAAATCAAATTCTTGGACGGTAAGCGGACCGCGCGAGCGCTCAAATGCCTGTTCAGATTTTATTTTCGCATTTTTGTAGAATCGAAATATATAAGTAAATGTGTTGACCAATTTTAGGTAAGAGGTTGCAAACTTCGATGATTCAATTAAATCTTCTACTTTCAAGGCGTTGAGAGCTAATGCTGTTTTCCTAGCTTCAGGGGGATTCGGGTCAACAGGAACTCCGCTTTCAGGCCATAGAAATTCGGGAAGTTGAAGATAGCTAGGCCCTTTGAACCACATTTCAGATGTCAGAATGTCTGAAGGATAGGCTCCTCTACTAACGATATCTGCTGAATTATTGGTCGATGTGACATGTTTCCATTCGTAGTTCTTAGTCAATTCCTGAAATTTCGAAACTCGATTGCTGATGAAAACACTCCATTTTGAAGGCGGAGATGATATAAAGGCAAGGACGATAGTTGAATCTGACCAACAGTATACTTTCTTAATGCGTGATGAAAAAACGTTGTAGACGCGAGATGTAAGCTCAGCAGCAAGGAGAGCAGCATAGAGCTCTAACCTTGGTATAGAAATCGTCTTCAAAGCGGCGACTTTCGATTTTGCAGTAAGTAAGTTGCAGGAAATGCTTCCGTCAGCTATACAGCGAACGTACACGCAAGCTCCATAAGCAGCCATGTTAGCATCTGCAAAACTATGTATTTCAATTTCAGCCTGTGATGAATCTTTAAGTTTCTGATGAGCTTGAGCTGATCATAAAGCGTGATCCATTCCGAATGTAAATCTTGGGAAGCGATTCGTCCCAAACAAGCTTCATGCTCCATAATTTTTGCAAAAGAATTTTTGCCTTAACTATAATAGGGCATAGTAGACCTAATGGATCAAATAAGCGACTGATTGCTGACAGAATGCTTCGTTTGGTCGCCAGTACTGAAACTCTGACATCTTGATAATTGTGTCGAAAATCATCCGTCTGAGCCTGCGATATCATTCCTAAGGTTTCTATCACGTTGCTACCAGAAATTTCTAGATATTTTTCCAAATCTGAGCTGTCAAAGGACGCAAGAAGCTCTGACGCATTGGAACACCACTTAGTCAATGTAAACCTTCCAGATTTGAGTAGATAAATAACTTCAGCTTGAGTTTGCTTGGTTTCGACTAAGCTGACTGCTCCGCTAAGCATATCGTCGACATAAAAGTCACGCTTAAGCAGAGTAGCTCCTATGGGATACTGGGCTTGTTCTTCGCGAGCAAGGTGATTAAGACATTCAGTGGCTAAAAAAGATGCAGGACTCGTTCCATAAGTTAGAGTAACCAGTTGGTATAAATCGAGAGGATCTTGTGGTGAATTACGCCATAGAATGTACTGCCAACTTGCGTCAGATGAGGGAACTCGCACCTGCCTATACATCTTAGAGATATCAGCTGTTACGGCGTATTTGTAAAACCGAAAACGAAGCATAATAGTATATAAATCATCTTGAACGACCGGTCCTGGCATTAAGACATCGTTAAGAGAATAGCCTGATGAAGTTTTGCACGAGGCATCGAAGACTACTCGGACCTTGGTACTGCTACTTTCGGGCTTTACGACACAGTGATGAGGCAAAATATAATGGTTTCTGGAAAGCGAGGAGAATGCGATTTTTTCCATATGCCCTAATTTTAGGTATTCCATCAAAAAATTTGTATATGATTCTTTAAGCCTAGGATTCTTCATAAGTTTATTTTCCAAACCAAAAATCCCCTTTTCGCTGCATCTAATGAGTTTCCACGAAGTTCCGGACTCTTTTGAAAGGGCAATCGAACCCAAAATCTTCCAGTGCTATCTCGTCGAACATGCTCCAAGAAGTGCTTCTGACACTCATTTCCAGCTTTCGATAGATGCGATGGCGTTCTGAACTCCTCAAGCTCCCAAAATCGCTTCACAAGCTCTACGAGATCATCCTCATTGTTTTCAATTTTGTTTAACGCAACCAAACAGTTAGATGCAGCTATTCCGTTTCCTCCTGCTATTACCCAGCCTAACAGAGTCTTCTGTAGAATGGGGAACTGGGGACCGAGACGAATTTGTCCAACTGCTAGTATTTCGAAAAATAAATTAGCTCCAATTAGCAAATCCACAGGGCCTGGAGTATTGAAATGCGGGTCCGCTAGGACTATATTGCTAGGGATTCTCCAACTGCTTGCATTAATAGTACGAGATGGCTGATTCATGGTGATTTTAGGTAGAAGGAAAGCTTCAAAGGAAGCGCGGTACTCATTATTTCGTGAACGGAGGACTAAGTGAGTCTTATAGTTGACGGAGGTAGTGGCAAGCCCAATGCCGGTTATATCAATGTAAGCTCTCTACCTTTTTAAACAAAAATGTTGAACAAGACGTTCGGATACAAAATGCAGAGAGGATCAGAATCCAAAAATGCTCTATAGGAAGTAAATTCACCCGCACCATTCTGAATGTCGACCATTGCTGTAGCCAATACGACATCGCTAAAGTTTGTGTTCTTGCATGGTGAATTCAATTGAGATGTCATCACAATAGCATTTGACGAAGGGTCGGTATAATTGCTAGGCGAAGCAAATTTATCGACGGGCGCGACAGTATTAAGCGCAGCGGCAGCGTTCAGAGCAGTTGAAGTGCTCGCATTGATGACTGCCTGCTCGGCATGCCTGTGAAGCAAGTATGGTGTCTTGTGTTACAGTATCGGCAACGACTAGACTTACAATTCTTAACAGAGTGACCCGACTTCAGACAATTAATGCATAGATTTAAACGTTTATCTTCCGTGTATCTATCTATAGGCGATAATGCATTAAAGGCATCACATTTTCCAACTATATGGTTAGTCCCCTTGCAGAAGTTGCAATTAATTTCAGTTTTAGCAGGGACGAACGATGATTTGCGCGATTGGGAATGATTTTTAATCCGATTTCGCATTGATGGTCCTATCAACATCGACTGTTTTGCTGAATTAGACTGACTATGTTCGGTGTTTTCTAAAGTTTGACATCTTTTGTCTAGGAATGTTGAAAATTCATTCCATGAAGGCAAAACGTTAGGCGGAGCATCTTCTTCCCATTTCCCTCTAGTGACGGAGTCAATCTAGGTTCCAAATAGTTGCAGTAGTAATCCATCTGCGATTTGTTCCGCTGTAGCAATACTCTTTAAAGCTCTTATGTGGGAGTTAACTGCGTCACTCAATGATCGCAGCTGAGAAAGCTGAACATTTTTCAACAGAATTAAGATTAAACAAACCTCTTATATGACCTTGAAAAATTAGTCACTTATTTTCATAACGAGACTTGAGGAGTTCCATTGCAATGTTAAAACCGTCGTCGCTTAAACGAATATTACCAATAACTTGCAGAGGTGCATCGTCTAAGGCGCCACGAAGATACGCCAATTTTTCGCGAATCGCGAAAATTACCAGAGAAATTTTTGATTTGTATTTCTGGTAAACTACCGCTTTTCCTAATGAGAGTAGCAAACGAAGTTTCTGGGATATTAGTGTAAGCAATTTACTTTTTATCAAGACGTACGTCTCTTCATACGGTTGCCAGTTGTCCTCATTTATCTCATCAGGATCGACTACTTCTAAACGGGCTTGAACTTCATTAAACCGAACGATGTAGCCCTCTAACAAACCTAATCTCGTTTCAAGCTCGGATAATGACATAGTTCTATTTGGAGCCTCAATATAATTTTTTAATTTTGTTTGATGTTTTGTGACGGTTCCTCGCGAAACGCGTAAGTCACTAATTACTTTTTTATTGTCTACTTTTGAGGTTTCCCCGTCGGCACTATTTGTGTTGTTACCAGGCATTGCGATAGTTCAAACTATATGTTTCAAAGGGAACTAAATTTCATAAGTGTTAGATAAATTTCTACGAAATATTTAATAAAGGCTTTGTCTTTGATTAAGAAATTGAAGCGCACAGATAGAGCATATGTATAAACTAAGTTTTATAACGAAAATTGTTCACTGTCTTTACACTTTTGTCACTATCGATATTAAAGCAAACAAAAGAAATGTTCAAATTTATCTGATAGGGATCTCAGACAATAAAAAATATAAATTTCTCAAATTATTTTCAATAAGAAATATTGTTTGTCATGCAATCTAAAAAAATTGTACTCACGCCAATAAGACTTTAATACTTAGACAAAGAAATTCCTGTGATTAGCCCGTTATGCTCAAAGTATACTCAATATACATACATATGTATTCGCCGGCCGTCAGCCGAAAAAAAATTAACTGTTGAAATAAGGTAACGTGTTGTCTGCGATGACTTTGCTGCTATGCTCCACGTTGAGTTTTGTGAAAAATCCACTCCAATTGGAAAACGAAGATGATTAATTCCAGTCCAAAGATTCGAGAACAAAAAAATGATTAAATCCAAACCCAGACTCGGGAACGAAATGCTTTAACTTGTAAGTATGAATCGCTTATTTCCACAAAGCAGCAAAGATCACAAAAAATGTAGCAATAATATTGTTAGTCCCTGCTCGGGCGCCAATGTTAAATTTCAACCTTTTTTGAAATTGTTAATTTGTCCAGATGCGATAAAGATGATGCTGGTGGTCGACAACGAAAAATGCAACACAGTCCACAAAAAAATATCCAGAGCAAAAAATGTAAAGAAAAGAAACTTTTGGAACTAACAAAATTTTATTTAATGAGTTTACTAACTGCTATGACTGCTACAGAGCTAATAAAATGTTTTATGGCGAAAAATTCTAAAATCGCAAGCACAAACCGCTACTCATTAGAAAACCATAAAACGAAAAAGATGAACAATAGATTTTAAACAATAGATTTTGCTGATAAGAGCTAAACAAGAACATAGAAAATTTTACGACATTGCCAACTATACTGATTTTCAATTAATAGGAATAAATTGCAAAATGAACTACCTTAAACTTAACACTTGATTTTCCTGAACTAAAGAAAAAAAGACTATCGATTTAAGCTATAATGTAATTGAAACAAATTATTTCAATAAATGGCTTATAACCAAATACAATTTTTATTTACAATACATATTTTAGACTATACTTAATATATTTTCTCCGGCACACATCGCTTAAGAGTGATAATTGACGCAAGAATGATTATTGCTCACATCGGGTGTCGCTTTCAAGCAAATTTTGTTGTTTGCAGATTAAGTGAACCTACTTTCCTTATGTAATCCATAGGTATCACTTTTGATCTATATCATGCGTATCCTCTAAGTGATTTCGTATCCCCAATACTCGAGATGAAAAACAAACGAGCTCCAGAAACAAAATCGGAAACTTATGCTACTTGCCTATGCTGAAGAGTGCTAAAAGTGATCTCGCATCCCCAAGACTCGAGATGAAAAATAAGCGAGCTCCAAAAACAAAATCGAAATCCTATGGTATTTCCCTTTGCTAGAGAGTGCTGAAAGTGATCTCATATCCCCAAAAGGATCTCGTATCCCCAAGTCCGAGATGAACAACATATGTAGTACCGGCTAATGCCGCTCGGGAACCTAACTCAAGAAATGGAGTTTACACTCGAAAGATCAATACACACACCCCCTAAACCCGATAATAATAATAATAATAATGCTAAGAAAACATCAAACCAAGCTGATGTCATGTTGTGAAATTCGAATGATGTTGATATCTACAACTTCCCCGCTAATAAAACTTATTTAGGTGCAGCACCTGTAAACACACGAGCCAAGCTGACATCACACGTGAAATCTACAGCTTCCTCGCTAATAAAAGCAAACAGCAAAACCAAGGCAGTTCGTAGTACCGACTAATGCCACTAGGGAACCTTACTCAAGAAATGGTGTTTGCACTCGAATCCTGTAAAAGCCTAGGCGCATGCTGATATCTACAACTTTTCCGCTAATTAAAGAAAAGCAGCAAAAGCAAGGCATGCTGGTAGTTCCGGCTAATGTCGCTAGGGAACTTTACTCAAGAAATGGCGTTTGCACTCGAATCCCGTAAACGCTTTGTAACCAAGAGCCCCCACTGACATCTTCTAGAATCTGTTCATGGTAATGTTATGTTGTGAGATTCGATTGATGCTGATATCTACAACATTCCTGCTAAGAAAACGTGCAGCACTTGAAAACAGCAAAACCAAGATGACGTCATCCTGGTATCTAGCACTTCCCCACTCCAATAACATTCATGAGGACTATTTTTAGATATTGAATTTCATAACATGTTGCAATGATCACGATTTCCACTGCTCGTGCTCAAAACAAGTATTAACATGTTCTTGACATCGATTCAATATTTTTATGAATTTCAACTATATTTAAATCTTGGTAAGGTGGTCGTGAAACTATGTTGCTTCAATCAAATAAGGACATATACCACCAATCGATTCAATCCCCATATCACCCATGAAAGTTTTTCTTTTACACTACACAACATTACATTAATTCATCTCAGTGTTACATACATACATATCCATAGCTAGCAAGTATATGACCAAGTCACGAGTGAGATGTTCACTAAAGCTTCCTAATGTGTTAGAGCAAGACAGATGATAAGAAATATCATGGGATTTTGCTGCCGAACTCTCATAGCCTAACACAGACATTTGCTCTGAATCGCTTTTTGGATGTGAAATACAGAGAAAAAAGTTTATACTTAAGATATAAAAATAGATAATGAATTTGATGTGGATAAATATTGTGTGAAAAATTGATTTGGTATATATTATTTACAGTTGTTGTTGTTTTTCAGTAAAGAAATTAGCAATTTCACATTATCAACTTTCACTACAATATATTCCACATATTACTCACAGCTCTCAAGTACTCATCTAAGGCAACATATTATACTATACATATTAATATAATAACTCAACCTTCTCTCATTAAAACTTTTAATTTAATCAACTCCCAACCTACTTTCATGGTAAGATTTAAAGATGAATAAATAATACTTCCATATCCTACTAGAATTATATCATTCCAAATACCCACTCTCAACATCGAGGTCTTCACTATTGAATTTGAAGCATTATCAACTTTTTTCTGACCTTCCTGATAGTCGTACAACACCATTTCGAGGAGATAAATACTAAAAACCATCCATCAAAACTTTTAACTTAATACATAACTCACAGTACCTACTCTAAACCCCCTACTACAATCTTCACCATGGACTTGGATAATTATCAATTATTTCTTCCTTCATACTCCACTATTCAGGCGATACTTTAGAGGCGATTAATATCAAGCGAGATTAGGATTTTACTGCTTATTCATAGGTCCCATACAACTTCCACTACTCACCTCAGACAACGTATCATACTAAATTAATATCATAACACAGCGTTCTTCTATCAAAGCTTTTAATTTAACCCACTCTCAACTTAATGGTAAGTAAACAATGTACCTGCTTCAATACTATATCAGCTTCATGTGAACTATTTTTTAGATATAGTAGTCAATCAAATCTCATAACAGCATACCTGCTTGATTTATAAAAAACTCTGCTACCTTCATATGCTCACCACAAGATGAAATCATGAACATGAAATCAACACGTTCTTATTTAGTCACCGAGTTAACTGAAAGAAAACATTCTTGCTAGAGGCTAAAAGTATAAACCTTAAGATTTAAAGGTAAACAAATGATACTCCCCTCTTCCACGCTCTTCACTGAAGCTTTCAAATCCTACTAGATTAATATTATGTCAAAAACTATCCATCAAAACTTTCAATTTAATCCACAACTTACAGCACCCACTCTCAACCTCCACCACGGTCTTCACTATGGGCTTGAAGAATTATCAGATTTTCCTCCTTCATACAACACCATTTGGATGATACTTTAGACAGACAAATATGAAGTGACCTTGCTGATAAGGTTTTTATTCCTTACTCACAGCTCCCAAACAACTTCCATTACTCATTTAAGACAAGATATCATACTACATTAATATCATAACACCACCTTCATTCATCAAAACATTTAATTAAACCCACTCTCAACCTAATGGTTAGAAAATAATGTGATCACCCCAATAGTATGAAGATAAAATTATCATATTCTTATCAGCTTCATGCGAACTATGATATCGGGGTTAATCAAATCTCATAACAGCGTGATTGATCGAAAAATTTTATTGAAAATAAAAAACAATTCGTCATAAAATGTAAGACTTTTCAATACAAACTCCTAGATACAAAAACACATTAATCGCTCAATTTGTCTGCTTTACTCGGACGTATTTGTTCACTCAAGATATCAAACTACCAGCCGCCTGGCCACCTTTTCTAATGCTTTAATTTCCATTACTTCTAATGATTTCATGTGTCGTACCATCCTAAGCAGCCGTGATCTATTTTTACACATCGAATATCATAACATGATCATATAAAAGACACCTACAAACCACAACTGACGTTATAGTTGTTGTTGTTGTTGTTTTTTTCAGCAAAAGAGATTTTCAATTATAACTTCCACTACTCATCCAAGACATCATATCCTACAGATTAATATTAGTTGTTGTTTTCAGCTAAAGTAATTGGGAGTCTTACATTAAAAAACATAAATCGCTCAATTTGTTTACTTTACTCGGCTGCTGTGTGAATATGTTTACATTATTCGAGTGCGAATTTGTTTACTTTACTGGACTGTGCGAATTTGTTTATGCAAGGAATCAAATTAGAAGCATTCCACCTGAAGAGCAAAATTAGGCATTTACTAATTTCCATTACTTATCTAAGTGAACATAACTACCAACATTCGCACCAATCAGCTTTGCCTGATCTATTTTTAGATCACATGGCGCAATGTTTATAAAAGACACCTACAGATTAAGATCATCAAATCTTTAATCCACTACTTCGATTACAGTTGTTGTTGTTTTTTGTTTTTCAGCTACTAATATTAATTACACCTGAGAAGGTAAGATCGCTCATATCTCGAACCATAGCCCGTAGAGGATTTCTGATGAAAATTTTATCCCTAGTACTAATACTATTGACATGAACAAAAATATGAATTAGTATTAATACTTATTACACTAATTTTCTTAGGGAATTTCACATTTATTATCTACATAAATACACAGCTGCACACATCCACCCACGCCTTAGATAACGTTTCCTCAGCCACCAAGCAGCCCAGCCCAACATACCACAGGCACTCATACTAAAGTAATCAACTAAAACCAAACTCAAGCTGAGAAGTATACAGCCCCGATATAAATTCGGTTAGGGTATTACACATCATTACTTAATACACATTCTACCCAAGCATTGGTACAGGTAATATAGCCCAGTCCAAGACACCTCAGGCAGTCCTAGTCATAGTATTAGATATTGCCACTAAAGCTGTCAGCCAACCTCAAGTACCTATACACAGGAGAGGGCACCTCAAGATCAAATTGTAGCTTCCAAGACCAGATCAAACTTAACCAGCAACTTTCAGCAATAAAGATTCCCACCACACCACTTCACAAATATTTAGAGCTACGATCTCCGAGATGAAAAATAAGAGAGCTCCAGCAACAAAATCAAAGACCTATGCTATTTTCCTATGCTGGAGAGTGCTAAGAGTGATCTCGTATCCCCAAAGTGATCTCGTATTCCCAAAATACGAGATGAAAAATAAAGGAACTTCAGCAACAAAATCGAAATCCTATGCTATTTCCCTATGTTGGAGTGTGCTGAAAATGATCTCGTATCCCCAAAGTGATCTCGTATCCCCAAAACTCCAGATGAAAAACTTAATGTCAACTTAGAGGCTACGAATCCGAGATCAAAAATAAGCGAACTCCAGAAAATAATTGAAAACCTATGCTATTTCCCTATGCTGAAGAGTGCTGAATGTGATCTCGTATCCCCAAAGTGATCTCGTATCCCCAAAACTCCATTTAGGCGCATCACATATCTACCTAAGAAAACCGTAGTACGGGAGCATGCTGGTAGTACCTGCTAATGCCGCTAGGGCGCAGTCAAGAGCAATTGACACATCCTGGTGGTACCGATTAATCCCACTAGGGCGCTGTCGAGACTCAATGGTGCACCCAAGACACAATGGTGCATCCAAGGCGCAATGGTGCATCCAAGGCGCAATCGTGTATCCAAAACACAAACCAATACAGCCAAGACACAAACCGACACTTAGTACGAGCTCAAACCACCTACAGACGGTGGCGCCATCTGTGGCGAAATCCTGGAGGCTTAAAAAAGTGGGCCAGAACTCCCATAGCTATAATACTTGTTTATACCACCAATACTAAAAGTTTTCTTTGTGGTTATTTTCTGCTTCTCAAGAGTCATTCCTCTCCCAAGAAAGACTCTCGTTCTGTTTGGCGGGGGAGGAATGTTACATTCCTAAATGTTACATGCCTAAAATACATAAAATACCTGAAAAAAGGTATTTACAATAATCATGTAAAATCATGAATTTTCATAGAAGCTACTCATGCTTAAGAACATGAATAACTTATCAATCTAATCAGTGAAGAAAATTACATCAGCAATTTTCTTCACATACCTTTTCGTTTCTCAAAAAGTTCCCATGGCAAATTTTGCCTCCAGCAAAATTTGCCAGGAGAAATATTTAATTTAAAAAGTAAAAGCAAAGACAAATCGTACCTTCATTACGATTTGTCGTGAAAATTACAATATGCATGTACGAACGTACATACATATAAAAAAAAAAAAGCTTTCACGCTCAGAAATGCGCGCCGCGAAAATACATTATATACATTATATATTTTGTACTTGAGAACGGCGGTTGTGGGTCGAGTGTTAAAAACAAAAAGAAAAAAAAAGTAAATTGGTTTTAAAACAAAAGCAAGGTTTCGGCGCGGTCTCTGTTGCGGTGAGATAGAGTGAAAAAAGAAAGTTTGTGTAGAAGAATTGTAGAATAGAAAAGAAAAAAAAGAAGGTTTTGGTTTTAAGATAAAGTGTTGTTATAAAAAAGAAGAGGAATTTTAAGTTTTTTTCGAAATAAGGAAGAAATAAAAGGATTAAATAACGAATCAGTGTTTTGAGTTGAATCATCAGAGGAAATATAAAGAAATCCGCCCCGGTACGTACATACTAAAATATATATATAACAGCAACCTATTCAAGAAGGTCTGTCAACTCCTTAAAATAAATAAGTTGCAGACATCCGCGTACCACCCTCAATCAAATGGCTCTTTAGAGAGAGCTCACAGACCATTAGTAGAGTATCTTAGGACCATTGTAGATGAGAATCCAAATGCTTGGGATCAGTTTTTAAGAACTTCAGCTTTTGTATATAACAACAGCGTACACGATAGTAGCAAACTTACTCCCATGGACTGTTTACTCGGCTTCACGGCTGATGTTCCCTCCAATTTGAAAAGAGAACCGGAACCTGTATACAATCATCAAAGTTATTATTATCTTCTGAAATACAAACTACAGAAGACATATGCCATTACTCGTAAAAACCTTTTATATAGCAAAAATCGCTCTAAAGAACTTTATGATAAGCTTTGACGTCCAATAACTTTTCATGTCGGAGATAAAGTATTACTGAAAAACGCAGCCAAAAAACACAAACTCTCCCAGGTATGGCTAGGACCATAGCAGGTGATTGAAGTTCTCAATTGAATGAACACTAAAATCCAAATTGGTAAAAGGAAAGTCGTAATCCATAATAATAGATTAAAACCTTTCTATGAATAAAGTCTAAAACAAAATATGTATATATATTTCCCAGACATGGCACGATTATTACTAGGGTTCTATTGGGTCAGCATATCTATTTCTTTGGGAGCAACTCTACCTTTCGAAGTACAGCCTCTAAAGAATACGGGTATTACGTTTGAAGATTTAGGAGAGATTTTGTTTTTCCACGACACATGGAATCTATTTACCCAAATCAATATAAGTAACCTTAAATCCACAACCTAATAGAAGTGATCAAAAAGCGTGCCGCTGTTATCAAGGAACTAACAACAACCCGACGTCAGAGTAGATCACTGGCTGGTGGAATAGGAAAGGGTTTTCATTTTCTATTTGGCACAATGGATAGCGATAACGAAAAGGAGATATATAGCCGGATTTCCAACCTTGAAACAGACACAAAGGCACTGTTAGATTTGGAAAAAACATCAGATTACGCTTTTCAAATCAACGTACGAACAACAAAAGAAGTCTGTACAGAAGCTGGAGTCGAACAAACGTGGAATCGTCAGAACAGTAAACGATCTGCTCGAAAAGGTGACAGAGGAGATAAGTACTCGTCAACGGATTCAAGAGGTAATGACAACAATCAGTTTGCATATTATCGACATAGAGCTAAGACAACAAACACTACTTGAAATATTAACAACTGTAAAAAATAATCAAATCCACCCCTTGTTAATATCTCCATCTACTCTTCTAGAAGCCTATTACAAGACAAACCCAAAAGAGCCAAGCGAAAAAAAGGATTTTGTACTATTATTTGAAACCCTAGAAGTTAAATCACAGGTCTTAAAAGGCAACTTTGGAGTCAGAATTATATTTCCTATTTTAAATCTCCCGGTTTTCAAGCTTCAACAAATACATCTGTTCCCCATCAAGACATCTAACAACCACTCACTACTTCTGAATTTGGAACACTCCTATCTAGCTAGTCACCTAACCACCCAAGAATTTGTATTTCTTCGACAAACAGAATTTAGAGTATACAAAAAGTTATTAATTAATCCCCATCAAAACACGTATGTTGGCCCTTTACTAAATGCAATTTTTAAGGGACAAACTGTAAAAGAATGCCCAATAAACTTCATATTTAACCCCTTCAATGAGTCGAATCATTGTGAGTATTTGGCTCAAGCGAATGCACCACAGCTTCTGGTGAAATTAACTTGAAAAAATGCCTGGTTATTCTCTTTCTCTTCCCAACAAAAGATCACGATGTCATGCAAAAGTGGACTACATAGTTCTAGCCTCAACAATCACGGAGTCCTAAGACTCAATGAACCGTGTCAATTTCAAATTGACGACCAAGTGATGTTTTATGAAAATGAAGATGATCATGACATAAAATTATCACAACCAGAACACATACAACCCCAAAATTTGAATTTAAACGAAACCGTTCAGAGCTTACTGATAACATTGAGTAACTCGAGTAGTTCCAACCGAAATATCTCACTACGAGGGGAAAGCTCTAACCAAATTCTAAACGAGAACACCCACTCCCTAGATCAATTAGAGCAAGAAATACACAATTTAGAGACCCAACGCGTTGAAAGAAATAAAACACAAGCCATTCAACTAAGTTCGCTAAGCTTGAGCTCCTTGGCTATCTTATTATTTACCATAATAGGGATGATTAAGGTAATCAAGCTAGTAAAAAGGAAGAGAGATCGTATACCTGGTAAAATCGTAGAGCTAGTACAACAATTCGAGAAAAAGGCATTGGATAAACAATCCAAATCATCCATAATGACAAAAATAAAACTACAGGAGGTTGAGTCACCAACCCTAATTGCGGAAACTGAAGCACATGCGACTCAATTGCAACAATTCAAACCTCCTCCCCCACCTGCATGACCCTCTGAAAATGCTATTAACATCCAACTCAAACGGTTAAGATCACCCTGCTCTTTAAATGTTCCCACTGAAAACACAAAAAATGAAAACATCCACCTAAGAAAAACAGATACTCCACCCCGTAACCGTAATGTTCAGGTTATATGATCCACGCGACATAAGTTATTAAAAAATATATATATATATAACAAACAAACAAACAAATTTTTTGAACCGTAATGAGAGTGGAAAAAATTTAATTAGTATTACTACTTTTAGCGAAAATAAGTAAATATAGGCATTATATTGTATATTGCATTGGAATTAAGAATACACATGTATCGGTACTCTTCACTATGTGTTAACTAACGAATTTAGAGATATTATTAAGAACATTGAACACTTCCATATATTTATCTTTATAAAAATCTTTTTAGAATATACATACATACTTTAAAAATACTTTTAAAAAAGAGGTTTAACCCATAATTAAATTACTGTAGATAAGTAAATGAAACTAACATCTCCTTACCTCCTTATGATTAGATTGTGAAGTGTGTTATTCCTCTTCAAAGAATAACATACATTTTTTTAAAGAGGGGGAGATATTGTTACGGTATTGCTTCACATAGTCATCATCACAACATCATAAAACCATGTAACACCATTTCACCTGTGTCCGATTTCTGCACCTTAATTCCTTCTGGTATCTTTGGGCACCCTTTTATATGGATATATGATCATCGGTCGGATCAAATATCCGAAAGCAGAAAATGAAGACATGACAGTCAAATTTTCTTTTGTCTGTCCCCTATCTGTCTCATATTCATTGAACCTGCAGAAACTAAACCTCTAAATCCTATCTTGAATTATTACTATCGGCTACCTTTTGGTGCCAAAACTGTGCCAGCTTTCGGACACATTAAGAACTTCGTCTCATCTCCGTTTGAAATTCTGTTTGAATCTTCCAAAATATCGAAGAGATCTTTAGCTGATAAATAAGATCGAATTTGCTCAAACCATTTTCGAATGTCGGATTCGTCGACCTTATAGCTCGCGTCGGTAATTGGCTCTGGTGTTCTAAGCGATAAGGCTGAATATCTACGCAAAAATTCCCGGTACCATGTTTCGGCAGGTAAATTTTTAGAAAAAGGATTTCCTATCGGAGAAGCGTCCAGAAATACTTTTACTACGATTTGAACTTCATGCTTTTCCCAAGGAAATCGCTTTGCTTTTATCTACCAACTAATCCACTACTTTCTGCTCTTCTTCCACCGTCAAAACTGGACAAGGGCCAAAACTTCACTACTTTGTCCTCTGATGCAAACGGTTTTGTAGAGTTCCACGAAGAATTTTATATACTTTAGCTCAGAGTTGGGCATTATTCGATTAAAATTTCATCTAGATAATTATTCGAATAAACATATTATTCAAATTGTTTATTTACGAATAACTTTATCCGCGAATAACTTTATTCGAGAATAATTAATTATTCGTCAAACATAAATAAAGCGCAAAATTATTATTCGTTATTGCTTATTTTTAATAATGCGAATAAAGTTTAGAATATGCCGATAGGTATTTTAGCCATATTGTACCACCGCTGCTCTGGCAATAGCGGTATGTGACCATGGACTGCTCGGTCGCCCGCCACACTGACCCCTCTGACTTTTTAGTGAAGCTAATTGAAAGAAAAAATGCAGTAAACTGTTATGAATCTGCATATCAAAACTATACCCTACATACAATTCACTAGAATCACCAACCACATGAATTCATTATAGGCTCACCAAATACATATCGCAAAAATAATCAAATTTCCCATACCTACCGCCCTAAAGTCAAAAATGACAAACATATGTACATTGTACATACATAAATTTCAATCACCTCCGTCACGAAAATGACAAACATATGTACATCGCTACATATATACATTTTCAGTTGCAACTCTTCACGCCACGAAAATGATAAACATAATGATGTACATTCGTACATATATAAATTTTCAACTGTCTTTCCTCAAGCGTAAAACGACTAACATGTACATCGCTACATACATACTGTTCAGAAAATTAGGAAACACTAATTCTGTATTGAGGATTACTTGAACTTAAAAAACGCTAAGTCAAGTATGTAAAAAAACTCTCGGACTGAAATGAGGTTTCACTGATTCCAGTACTGGGATAGGATTAGATAGAGGATTTGAGCAGAAGACAACTACAGCCGATCAGATTGTAATAAAAACTGAACTTTTATTCATACAAATGTTCCACCTATATATATATATATAACAAATTAGCAACATAAAACGGATACAAATAATAAATATTCATTGTCAACAATAACTGCTGACTTACAAATAATTTTTTACTTCCATTCAATATTGCAACAATTTATTTGAACAATAAGTGTAATTGCTTATTAAGCGAAAATCAAAGGTGAATTTACATTAATTACGTGTAGGGTGACTGACCATCAACTGCTGGCGAATTATGACATCTTATAATCAAATTATTATTTCTATTTTTTTTATGCTTGAACATCCTGGGCCCCCTTGAAGTCTCCAACTTCAAAGCTGTAATCTTGAGCTGCTTGGTTCCTTCTGGGTAGTGGGATTGGATTACTTTTAAGCATCAAGGTCCGGTTGTTCAGTGCGTTAGGCTAAGATAGATGTTAGTAACACTGATGATTCCTACCGTTACGTGTCCTATGGTAAATTGATGTACATCATGTGGTTTTAGATCTAGTAGTTTAGTTTGACGTACTTTGATGTTCTTAATTCCCTTGATTAAGTTATCAAAGTCATCTCCATGTGTTGTTAGCCTTGACTGGTAGAATACTGGTGTTGAATCTTCCTCAAAATTGTCAAGATCATCTGGAGTAATTTTAAAATTTGGTTGAAATGACTTCTGATCTCTTCGAGTTGGAAGATCATTAGATGTTTCGAATAGCAACTCATCATCTTTCATTGCACATCCGTGTTGCATGGATAATATTCCAGTTCCATCTAGAGTTTTATGTATGATATCATTGCCACCGATAAACATGGGATTGTATGTCTTATCTAGGCAAAATATCCATTGATTGGGTGCAGCTAGTTTAATCCATATATTTGTTGGTTTTGTAATCCTTAACGCGCATGTTCTAGGTAGTGTTCTACGTGTGAATAGTTCTACCTCGTAGATATTGGATGTCGGTGTCTTAATATGGAGTGGACGCCGTTGTTCACATAAATGATATTTTTTTCCAATGTCAAAACATTGCATTAACTCAAATTTGTTCATCAAATAAAACCGATCTCTGAACAGGTTCGTCATCAGGAACTCTGTTGCCGGCGCTGCAGATACAAATGTGTCATTCACTAATGTTGGCAATGAAATTAGTCGGTATAACTCAAAGGTTGTGGCCGCACCAATGGTACAATGAGTTCAAAAATAATATAATCGTTCTGAGGTTGGCATTGAATTTTCATTAGTTTATATTCTAATGACACACTAATTTGGCCATTGAAGTTTTGTAGCTGGATTCCTGATGGCAAATTGTCCTTGATAATTGATAATTGCATTCGAAGTTGCTCAGGAGATATAACTAGGGGACTTGGTCGTCCATGATGTGTATCTGTAACTACATCAAGACTAGCTTCTTGGATGAACTTGCTTTCGTTAACAAGTGAGGCGACTAAAATTGAAAGAGTGTTGAAGGTCTGGATGCTTCTCTGCTGCTTTTGTTCTGATCTCATATTGCGCATTTTCTCATATGCAAGCTCCAGTGCTTCTTCTATCCTTTTTGTTTGGTTACATCTGTCTTCTTCAGACTTTTTGATCACATTGACGGTGGTTTGAAGTACTGATTTTTGATTTTTTATGAGTTCATGCAAGCGGTCTTCATTATTTTTTATTCTGTTAATAGTTTCAGTCATTCTTGATGCATATTCATTGTCCAAAACTCCACATAATTTGTTTGCTATTGTACCAACTAGATCCAATGGTTATCTCTTGGCCCTTGGTTTTGTTCAATTGTAACTCTGGTCTTTCTGTATACATTACTATTGTTTAATTCCTCAAGTTGATGATAATATTGAGATACTATTTCTATGTAGTAATCTTTGTGGGTGATGGTACGAGAGAGACGTTCTAAATGTTTTAGTGCGTCTTGAATAATATTAATTGATGCCCAATAGCCCCTCAGATCATAATATACTAACAGATTCCGATTGCTAGACGTTAATCTTGAAGCTCCTATGTTTTCAAAGTATATCCCGGCGTTACCATCAAGTTTGTGTACCTCTACTTGAGTTTCTGATCGGTAAAAGTAACATTGTTAATAGGGTGACCTTTAAAGCATTAATTGGTTTCTGCGATTGCTTTCTTTTCCTTGTATTCCTAGACACCTCCTCTCCGCCTACCTCCTCTTCACGCGAGTAACTCTTTTGTCCCTCATCAACTTTTATCATTTCTAATTGATTTGATGTATCTGTGCTATCATCAACTCAACTGGTAGAGGTGCTAGTTGATGTATGGCCCTACGAAATATTCCTGTGGTTGTTCTTACATCAGCTACACGTATCTTTCCATCTGCGCCCTGAATTATTTCTACGACTCTGCCTAATGACCATTTTAAGGGAAGAAGGCTTTCATCCTTCATGATTACTAATGACCCTGGCTGAATGTTTGGCTGCTGATCCATCCATTTAGTTCTTTTCTGGAGTTCCGTCAAATATTCCATTGGCCAACGTCGCCAAAACTCATTCCGTATATGAGATACTAGTTCCCATCTAGATAAAAATGACATTTTCTGTTGTTCGGTTACTGAATCTATTTTGGATGTCATTGGTTCTCCTATGATGAAATGTGCAGGCGTTAAGGCCAATAAGTCATTCGAATCTGATTATAGAGGTGTAAGAGCTCTCGTGTTAAGAATGGCTGCTTCTATTTCCGATGTTACCGTACATAGTTCTTCATATGTAAGAGATGCATATGCGACTGTTCGTTGCAGAAAATGTTTTGTTGGTTTCACAGCTGCCTCACAAAGCCCTCCGAAATGAGGCGATCGGGGGGGAATAAAATGAAATTGAATCTTTTGGTCTAGGCATCTATTGACAATCTTTGTTCTTGAGTTGGTAGTGCATAATATATCACTAATTTCTCTTAATTTATTGCTGGCGCCTACGAAATTCCGTCCATTGTCGCAGTAAATGTGTTCGCATCTTCCTCGTCGGGCTGTGAATCTTTGTAATGCCCCCAAGAAACCCTCTGTTGACAAGTCGGAGACAACCTCCAAATGGATTGCCTTAGTGGCGAAATAGCAGAAAACAGCAATATAAGTTTTTTGAGGTATCTTACCTCGAATACTGGGCCGCAGAAGTCCACACCACAGTTGATGATTGGACGTACCTTTTGAACTCTGTCTTTGTTGACAACAGATCGTGCTAGATTTCTACATTGTAAAATCCAGAACCTTTGCCTTGCTATAGCCTGCAGGGCTTGCGGTCCAGCATGCAAATGTAACGTATGTAAATGATTCATTAGTAACTTCGTAATGAAACTGTCAGCTGGAAGTACTATTGGATGTTTCGTATCATATTCAATGTCTGCATTATCCAATGTTCCACCTACTCTTATGACTCCTTGTGTATCAACAAATGGAGCTGCATTTTTTAATTTGCTGTTTCTCTGTACTTCATTATCTTTATGTAAGCTACGAAATTCTTCTTGGAAACTGCAACTTTGCATTTCCTTACAGATGACAATTAAAGCATCTTCGAGCTCTCTTACGGTTAGAAAAGATGAGAGCTGTCGCCTGCGTCTTCTTTCTTTGAACATTTCTACACTTCTAAGGATATATGCCATAACTCGTTGTAATTTGCGAAAAAAGTTGCCATGATCTATAACATAAACTGGATGCTGTTTACCATGATCTTGTGCGGTCACAGTTAGTTTTACTGTTTTTTCTTCTTCTTGCAACCTGCAGGTTGTAGCTGTTTGCTGAGGCCACTGCATCTTTGATGTCTTCAAGAATGCTGGACCCTCGAACCAAAGCCTTGCATTTACTAATTGCCCTGGAGTCAATCCCCTGGACACGATATCAGCAGGGTTGTTCTTTGTCTTAACATATATCCAACTTATACCTTCTGTTAATTCTAGAATGGCGACTACTCTATTCGCTACAAAAGTTTTGAGCAATGAAGGATCTACCTTGATCCATGACAAAACTATCTGGGAGTCCGTCCAAAAATGTACTTCATCGAATTTTATGTTCATGATGCCTTTTATATGATGTACTAATTGAGCAGCGGGCTTTGCGGCGCACAATTCTGATTTTGGAATTGTGATCGGCTTGACTGGACCTACCTTGGATTAATCGCACAGTAACTTCACTGCCACTTTGCCTGTTTTGTCCTTGGATCTGATATATAATGCAGGTCCGTATGCCTTTTCGTTTGCATCTGAAAAGGCGTAGAGCTCGATGTTGTTTGTGGGTTCATTGCTAAACATGTATCTTGGAATTTTAATATCATTGAGTTTCTGTAATTCTGTACGGAATTGCAGCCATCGTCCCAGTCTAGCTTTAATTTCCATAATTTTTGAATAAACATCTTACTCATGACCACTACTGGATTTACTAATCCCAAATGGTCGAAGATTTGTGACATGTCGGCCAAAATTGTACGCTTTGTGAAATTCTTATACTTCTTAAGACATGTCGTGATTGTAGACCAGTCCATGATAAGAGGCTATACTAGGCCTAACGTTTTCATGTGTTCACCTTCCATTTCGGAAAAGTTTAATTTGATCGCTAAATCTTCTCTTGGTATATTTTGGACCAATTTCGGGTGGTTTGCACACCACTTCCTCAACTGAAAACCTCCAGAGCTTAATAGTTGTTCTAATTGTCTCTGAGTATCCATTGCTTCATCTAAGTCATCACTTCCTGTCAATACGTCGTCAACATAGAAATTCTTCATAGCAGCTGCTCCCAACCGATAATTTCCTGCTTCTTTTTCAGCCAAGTTTTGCATGCATTTTACCGCCAAATATGGTGCAGATTTTGTACCATACGTGACTGTACATAGTTGATAATATTTAACTGTGTTGTTGGTTGTTTTCTCCACATGATTAATTGCAAATTTCTATACTCCTCAGCTACCAAAATTTGCCTGTACATTTTGGCAATGTCAGCAGTGAAGACATATCTTTTGACACGGATTCTCATACTGGTTGTACTGATATCTTCTTGGATCTTGGGTCCATTTAACAATAAGTCATTGAGTGATAAGCTGGTTGTAGTTTTCGCAGACCCATCGAAAACTGCTCTTAGTTTTGTCGTACTACTTGTTGGTTTCAAGACACAGTGGTGCGGAAGGAAGTAGTAAGGCCTTGTCAGCCTTTGTGGGTCTAATTCTCGCATGTGTCCCAACCTGATGTATTCGTCTAAGAATTCATTCTATTGTTTCTTTAATTGTGGTTCCTGTGCCAGTTATCGTTCGATGCTTATTAATCGTTTGAAGGCCAATTGCTTTGATTCACCTAACAATTTTGGATCGGTCAGGATTGGCAGATTTACAATGATTCGTCCTTCAGCACTTCGACTCACTGTTTATTCAAAATATTCCTCACATTTTTTGTCAGATGATGACATCATTGGTTTGTTCGGGCACTGTTCTAATTCTCAAAACTGTTGCAGTTGTGTCTCACCATTTGTGATTCCACAAAATGGTGTTATATAATCAACACTTGATACCTTGCCTAGAACTATCCAACCTAATGTGGTGTTTTGTAGCGTTGGCAGGTTCTCATTTATTCTGAGTTGACCATTCCTCATTATTTCCCCATACATTTCCGCCCCCAAAAGGATGTCAATCTTTTGAGGTAAATTAAAATGTGGGTCTGCTGAAAACATGTTGCTTGGAATATCCCAACTGTCAATATTTATGTGTTGCTGCGGCTAGTGCATTGAAATCTCCTTGGTCACAAAAACTTCCAGTTGAGATGCATAATCACTGACTTTGGACTTTAACGTAATGTTAAGTCTATTATTAATTTTAACTCTTGAATCAGCAATACCCGATATATTCAAATTTACCTTGTCGTCTGATAATCTTAACTTTTTCCGAAATTTCTCCGAAATAAAATTCAATTGCGACCCGGAATCTAATAACAATCTACATTGTATTGATTTTCCAATGTTGTCGATGACGTTTTCAAGAGCAGTTCCCAGAAATACGTATCCAGCGTAAGCGTCCCGAGTTTGAGCTGCTAAATTGGTTGCTGTCGTTGCCTGACTAGTGGATGGTTTCATAATCTTAGTCCCAGCGTGTTAATTTGTTTGATAATGGAGCAACGTGTTATGCCTTTTGTTGCATTTTTGGCAGCCTCTTGACCTGCACTAACTGAGATTGTGACCACTCTTAAGGCAATTTAGGCAAATATTTAGTTCTTTAGCTTTTTCTTGACGCTCGAATGCTTGCGTTCTCAAGAAATTTTCCCAGAAGTATATTGGATGATTCTTCTTGCATACAACACATTCAATTTGATTTGTCTTGTTAGTTTTTTTCTTTTTTTTTATATATTATTAAGCCAAGCTCAGGGGATACCCTATGATGCAAAGCACAGCGTGGCAGGAAGGAGATAGGGAAAGGATTAAGGGATATGAGGAGAGCGGCGGAGGTGCCGATGTATGTCGCCCTTAAACTTTCGCAGGTTGTATGCCGGAGGAAAGACAGAAGATGGTAGACTGTTCCACATTCGCACAGTTCGGGATAAGAAAGCATCACAGAATTTTAGTGTACGGCCGAAGGTAATTTGAAGGGTAAAAGGATGAGCGCGGGACGCAGCGCGAGTATTGCGTGCAGGAACTATTCTACAAGGGATCAGACTAGATATTTCATCAGAACATTGACCATGCATATAGCGATAAAGGAGCGAAAGGCATCCAACATTGCGACGGTGCTCGAGCGAGTCGATATGACGAGTAATTGCCACATCGCCAATGAGCTTTCAGGCTCTCATTTGGGCAATATCCAATGAAGCTAAGACTGTGCGACCAGCCCCGGCCGAGATATGGGAATTGTATTCCATTCTAGGTCTGATGTAGGACTTGTAGAGGAGCGCTATATTTGATGGGCTGAAATATTTCTTACACATTTTCAAAAAACCAAGACATTTTGATGCTTCTTTGGCAACCGAGAAGATGTGATCTGTCAAGCTTCACTTACTGGAAATATTAATGCCAAGAATTCTTAGTGACGGTGAATCAGAAATTAATACTCCATCAAACGAAACGGGAGTGGTTAAGTGATGGTCTTGTTTTAATGACATGAGACAGCTTTGGGTCTTAGATGCATTGAATTCGACGCGATTCACTTTGCCCCAAGCGAGAATATTGTCAAGATCGTTATTCAATGATGTATTCATGCAGTCTCGTTTAACAAATGTGGCGTTCCCTCTGGAATCCGCAAGGGTGTCAAAGGAGTATGTGAAATCAAGGGTACTGTCATCAGCAAAGCTATGGATAGGATTAAAAGTAAGGGAAAGCAGATCATTAATGAAGAAAAAATAACAGAGCCCTGGGGGACACCGGCATTAATAGGATGAGGTTCAGATATAACGCCATCTAATACAACACGTATTTGGCGACTAGATAAAAAACTTTTAATCCATAATAGAAGAGGAGGGGAAAGACCAAGTGCTTTGAGTTTGGCTAAAAGGGCTGGATGCCAGACTCTATCAAAGGCCTTTGAAATATCTAGAGCAACGATTTTGGACTCACCAAAATTGTGAAGGCTACGATTCCAACGTTCCGTAAGAAAAGTCAGCAAGTCTCCAGATGAGCGACCGTGCCAGAAGCCGTATTGGCGATCGTTGATGAGCTGATTGGTTTCTAGATACTTCATTAATTTGGAGTTAATGATAGATTCAAAAACCTTTGAAAGAATCGAAGTGATTGCAATTGGTCGATCATTTGAGGGATCGCTACCCTCTCCTTTCTTGGGAATAGGCTGAACGTGAGCTAGTTTCCAAGCAGTTGGAAATTTTCCTGTCGAATAGGACAGGTAGAATAGTTTGCGCAGAGGTTTAGCCAAGGATGAGGCACAGCTTTTAATTAATAGGGGCGAGAAACCATCAGGTCCTGCGGCTTTAGAGACGTTGATACCATTAAGGACCTTGAACACATCTCTCGTACGGATGTGTATTGGCTCTTGTACACATCCGCACGGGGGATGCACGACAGGTGCCTGTGAAGTGGGTGGAAGAAAAGAATTTGATGCGAATCTAGCAGCCAAAATATTAGCTTTATCCTGGGAGTCAACAACCACTTCACCGTTATTAAGTAGTGAAGGTATAGAGGAACTGCTGAAGTTGTTCCTGATGGTTTTGACCAGGGACCAGAAACCTTTACTACCTTTGCGGCTTGCCAAGATTCTTTGTCTAACATTCTGGTCAAAAAGAAATTTTTCTCTCTGGATAATGGACTTGCAGGTGTTCCGTGCAGTCTTGTAGATTTCTTTCAGTTCTGGACAAGGATGCACTTGATAGGCGCGAAAAGCAGACTCTTTCGCTTTTATAGCTTGGTTGCACTTATCGTTAAACCAAGAGCGATTTTGCTGTTGTTGAGATCTGCTGTAAGAATACGGAATATATTCACGCATGCCTAGACTTAGTAAGTTACTAAGTTCTAATGTGCATTCATCAGCATCCCTCGAAGCAAAACACACCGACCAATCTATATCTCTAAGATACTGATTGAGACTTTCCCAATCAGCGTTCTTATAGTGCCAGAGAAGCCTACTTGTAGGTGGAGAAGTGGGGCGGCGCAGAGATGAGGTGATAAATTGAGCCGTGATTAGACAGTGGTCTGAATTACCAAGAGGGGAGCCGACTGAGATAGAATATTTGTCAGGGTGAGATAACAGAAACAAATCTAGTAAATTGGCCCTATCACCAGCTGCATCAGGGATTCTCGTCGGTGCATCCACTAGCTTATGCAAATTGAAAGATTCACAAAATAGTTCAACGAATCGGCCCGCAGGACTTGTGGTAGAAGAATGTCTGAAGCACGGTATGTTATGGACATTAAAATCGCCTGCCAGGACGATTTCGGAAGAGGGGGAGACAGAAAGCAAATGATCAATATTGTTGGAGATATTGTCAAATGCGGATACCGTTTCGTCGTCAGACATATTTGGGCTGCGATAAAGGAAGCAAAAGTAGATGATGTGCCTGTGAAGTTTGAACATAATCCAGATGTAATTAAACTCAGGATTGGCATAAGGTGGAATGTCTTTTAGAATGGTAGAGGCCACATCATTCCGAATATATATTGCGATCCCCCTATGTGGAGAAAAAAGAGGCACTAAGCTATAACCAGGGACGTGATATTGATTAGAATCAGCATCAGAAACGACCTTGGTTTCACTTAGCGCAAGTATTGCCGAATTTTTTGATTGAAGGTGGCAGTACACCGAAAAACGATTTGCCCCCAATCCGCGAATGTTGCAAAATTCTAAAATAAAATTCTGCATATTCCAAAGAAAAACAAAAAAAAGCAGAAGAAAGAGCGACACACAACAACACAAATATTTATTTAGGGGCACCCAGCTGCAGTCAACGACAGAGCGAGGTAAAAAAAACAGCAATAGTGTTATGCCCATTTGCTACTTTCAGTACCTCAGACCGTGCAGTTCAATGACCACAGCTGGGGACACCCGTATTGCTGATCAGTGACAAGGGCTAATGACCTTGCACTGATCACTGATGTACATGGGAGATTTGTTAAACGCCACCGTACTGTGCTGCTGGCTTGTGGAATGCCGGCAGGGCATAGAAAAGCCCTGGACTTGGCTGGTATTGTTTATTTTTTATGTAATAAAAAACGGCGCGGCGGATTTTAGTTATTATTATTATATTTATATTTAAAAAATTTCACTGCACTGCACTACAGATTGATCGCTATTTAACTTTGGCACCAGTAACACGCACGATGGAACGTCTGCTCCAGCTGACTCCATGCACTTGGTTGGTAATGAAGACAGAGTGCTTGCTTGATTTCTGTGGTTACTTTGAAATTAATGATTTTTGGCCCAAGGTTTCTAGTGCTTAAAACCGCTTTTCTAGAAAGTTCAGCAACTTTCCTACTGGCTGTTAATCTCGTGGCGATGACAATCATTGTTCGAATAATGCATGCGTGTTTTTATCCAATTTTTTCACTAGAATTTGAATGATGATTGGGTCCCAATGCTCCTTTACCGAAAGTCCCATGTTTTGTAGAGTAAGCAGATATTCTTTTGTAGTATCATGCAGAGGTTGTGCCATTAATTTCTCTAAGAGCGCTGTTACTAACAATCTTTTGTTTTGATATCTATTCTGTAACATATCCCATGCAATTGCATAGCTGTCTTCTGTCAATGGAAGATGTCGGGTTAATTTTTCAGCTTCACCTGAGAGGTTCATCTTGAGGTACGATATTTTCTGTGAGTTCCTTATTGGTTGATTATGAACCAATTGTGAAAACAGATCAAATAATTGCTGCCACTTTAAGTAATCCCTATCGAACTTGGGTATGGTTACTTTCGGAAGTTGTAAGCCCGATTGATTAGTAGGCACGGTCGAGCTTGTATTTATGTTATCTTCTATATCTTCATTGATTTTGATTAGTATCTCATGCACTTTCTCTTGCAGTTGAAAGTATTCATTCGTATTATATCCGCAACTCGTAATATCATCTGTATTTTCCCAGATACTTAATTGTTGTCTTCTATTTGTTCGCAATAATTTGTTATTGTGCTTCTTTTCAAATCGTAATATTGTTTGGTTTGATCTTTATTGATTTTAATGCCAGCAATAATATTTGTGAGCGTAGTCATTACGCTCTTTTGTCTTCGTAGCAGACGAATAATGACGTCGCCATTTCCTATGTCCGTACAGTCAGTATTGCTATTTGCCCGTGATTTTGGAAAATTCTCATGAGTTTTTAGATTTAAAGTGGATTATTCCCCTTGCACGGATTTTGTTAATGCACCTTTGGATGTGCTTGAACTTGCATGATTAATTGCTGTTGATAATTCGGTTTTGAAGTCATCATATCCCTTTTTTACTATTTGATAATAATCATTAGCAAAATATGGGTGACCGACAGTTGATTCATCGTACAGATCTCTAATTTGATCATCGTCGTTTGCTTTAAATTTGGTCCACAAATCTTCATATGCTTGAAGTTTAGCTTGAAGGTTTTGAAGACCCTTCTTGTCCGGAGATTCGCTTCGGTACTCGTTTGCTAGTTTTTCAATGCCTTTCCCAAGTTGCGATTGACCGATAAGGCTTCCATGATTAACTCTTAACTTGACACAAATTTTCGTTTTTTCTAATCACTGCACAATGTAAACACAGTCACCAAAAAATGTTCAGAAAATTCGTAAACACTAATTCAGTATTGAGGATTACCTGAACTTAGAAAACGCTAAGACAAGTATGTAAAAAAACTCTCGTACTGAAATGAGGTTTCACTGATTCCAGTACTGCGATAGCATTGGATAGAGGATTTGAGCAAAGACAACTACAGTCGATCAGATTGTAATAAAAACTGAACTTTTATTCATACAAATGTTCCACTATATATATATAACAAATTAGTAAAATAAAACGGATACAAATAATCAATATTCATTGTCTGCAATAACTGCTGACTTACAAATAATTTTTTGCTTACATTCAATATTGCAACAAAAGTCAGGTCACCGTACTACAAAAATATTTATTTGAACAATAAGTGCAATTGCTTAGTAAGCGAAAAGCAAAGGTGAATTTACGTTAATTACGTGTAGGGTGACTGACCGACCAACTGCTGGTGAATTATGAGATCTTATAATCAAATTAGTATTTTTGTTATGCTTGAGCACATACATTTTCGACTGCATTTCTTGATGCCACGAAAATGACAAAAATATGTACATCCCTACATATATAAATTTCAATTAGTTTTCTCTGTCACAAAAAATTTATAAACATACGTACATTCTTACATATAGATTTCTCGATCGTACCAAACAAAAGATATAATTGGCCACCCGCAAGAAATCAACCTGTGTACTTCGTAACGTGTGTCCAAATACCAGGAATTTTTATATCTCGTGCAATTTGATGCCTTTACGACGCTTGGAATTTGCGATCGTGTGACCCGTGGAAATTCTAAATTTTACGTCATTGTCCCAATGCAATAAACTTTGATATTTATGTGCGTACTTATGTGGGTACTCTGTTATTGATATTGATCAATAATAACAAAGAAATGGAAAGTAATCATTTCTGATCAATATCAATGAATTGCAATCAAGATATTTTACCTTTGCACCAATAAATTATTTTGTCTACCCTGGGAAAAATCGATTCATGTGGAAGGGAGTATCACCCTATGTTAATTTTTTAAATAAAAAGACGAGTAGGATAGGAAAATTCAGAAGTATTTGCACAAACATCAGAAGAATTTCCAAAAACATCAGAAGTATTTGCACAAAGAAAGTATTACTACGTTGAAGAAGTGTTAGAAAAGTGTTGAGAAGTATTTTGACTTAAGAGTTATTAGCGCTCAGTAGTTTTTGTGCATTAAAGAAGTATTCAGAAAATGTATTCTAAGGAAGTTTTTGTTCATTAAAAAGTATTCGTATTTTAACGAAGTTTTGTTGTTTTCCAAGAAGATTTGAAACTAGAGAGTCCCCCTACCAAAGGTAAGGCCTCTAGTGGAAAATAAAAGCGAGTTTACGATTAATACAAGATCCCAATTGTCTAGACAATCTCCAGAACCCTTGTTGTACTAGGAAGTACAACATAAAAGTTGGTGGCAGCGGTGGGATTTTGGTATGTAAGACCTAAAAATCTAAATACGACCCCGAAGAAAACTGTTCACTTGTGTTGGCCAGGAAGAGATCCAGATATCAGCACACAAGACTCTGACAGAGTTCCCGGACTCGTAAACGTCTTTATTCCGGAATAAGAGGAATTCGCTGACGCTGTCTGGGCGCTAATTGAAAGCTTGCCAATAGAGATAATTGAAAGTGCCCAAGAAGCAGCAGCCGTGGAAGCGCGCACATCAGCAGCCCGACAGTGCGAGGAAAACGTAACGACATTGCTCGAGCAGGACTACACCTCACCAACAGAGCTGTACGGCATTGAACACAATTATTGTAACCAGGACGATCCGGACGGTACCTGGGAT
Source organism: Dioctria linearis (assembly GCA_963930735.1). NCBI lineage: Eukaryota > Metazoa > Arthropoda > Insecta > Diptera > Asilidae > Dioctria > Dioctria linearis. The sequence continues at coordinate 45,217 of CAWVNZ010001068.1, forward strand.
TTCGAAGCTTTCCAGAGGCTAGCATCATCCATCAACCAAAAGAACGTGCTAGTAGATGAACTATTAAGTTACTATAAATAATAATATTTTACGTTTTATTTTATTCTTTAAATAAATTTAATTATATTATCTTTATAATATCATTTTAATAATACCACATTTTTTTGTTTCAAATGGAAATCTGACTTCTTTTCTTTTAAATCAACCCATTCATTTTTTTTGCTTTTCTCCCACATCACAGTCTCAAGTGTTAAAGTGTTATTTGTAAGCTCTAAGTGCTCAAGTGATTTTTTTTGTCCTTCGTGTAATACTTCTCCGGAACTCCAAAACTAGAGTTTCGTCACAATTAGTTGATAAAATTCTCCGGAACTTGAGTACAAGAGGTTTCGTCACGGCCATTTTAATTTGAGATATTTTCTCCGGGGTTAAGAACTAGAAGTCTCGTCGCATAATTAATCACAAATTTTTTTTTATTCCTATAAGTGTGTAATATCTCTCTGAATTTTTTTTTCTATCAAAACTTTAAACATTTCCTTTTCTCACTAAATTTTTTTTTAAACCACCTCTTCTTTCGTAACCATTTTCACGAGGCGAAGAAAACTCCTAGGTGTTAGGGATAGCCTAGTATCAGGAATAAAAATCCATCGGAAGAAATCGCGTAAGAGAATGCAAACAACTCAAAATATGGCTGATAAGCTCAGCATAAGTGACGCTAAGTCACTTATCCCGGAATTCGATGGAACTTCCAGCGAGCTACATCGGTTCTTGAATATTTTCGAAATGTTCCAAAAAGAGGAAACTTCGGCACCGGAAAAGGCCCTATTTCTACAGATAATTAAAAACAAACTAATAGGTGGAGCCTACGACGTCATTAAATATTCTCACGCCGAAACAAGGGAAAAATTGCGAGAGGAATTACAAGATCGGTTCTTATAAACATGCTCTAGACTGTCTATACAAAACGAAATCCTCTCTATCAAACAATGCGGAAAGGAAGACGAAAAAGAATACGCTTTCAGAGCCGGAAAATTTCTCGCCTTGTATGATGAAACTACATCTTCTAACTAAACTGCTACTAGCCGAGAATGACAAAATGGTTCCCAGAGCTTTTGAGGACGGATTAAAAGATGACCAAATTCGTCTTTTAACTGCAACCCAAAAGAATTCTTCATTCAAAGAAGCAACCAAATTCGCTACCGAACAGTCCGAGAGGAACCTTTCTTCTAACGATTAACCTCTCTATTGCTCAAAATGCAACAGAAAAGGTCACACGTCAGACACCTGTTAATCATCTAAAATCAAAACGGAGAGCCCTAAAATGATTTGCTCGTATTGTAAAACGCCAAATCATCATATGCGCGAATTCCGAAAAAGATTGTTTAACCAACGGTTGTTCAATTCGCGGCCCCTAATATATTCCTGCAACAAAATTCATATCCACGGTATCAATAACCTGGAAATTCTCAATATCAGCAACCAAATATCTCCCATTATATGCAGCCAAACCAACGGCAAAAAAACAACTTCCAATACAAACGGCAAAATCAACGGCAGTCATATAATTTCGAAAACCAGTTGAACACTAATAATTCGCTACCCTCTAATATAAGATAATATAAGGAACTAGAATATCGGAATCAAAACCCCCATTCAAAAAATATCCAAGCTCAGATACGAGAAAACGTTCGGAAAACGATCTTCGGCGAGACGAGTTAACAAAAACTCAGTCTCACCTCAACTTAATGACAATATCCGCGGAGGTTCACTTTCAACCCCATGATTACACAGAGAAATAATTCTCCCTTTAAATTCCGATCAGCAGTCGGTAGTTCTAATGATCAAGAACTCTATAACAGCATATGAAACTAGAACCTTTTTAATAGACACGGGTGCTGAGATGTCAGTACTTAAAGCCACCACGGCCTTAGGTAACACTATCGTAGATAAAGGAAAATCCATACAGGTAACCTCATTAGCAGGAAAACCTCTATGCACATTAGGAACTGCGAAATGCAATTCCCAAGCAGAAAGAATACCTTTCCTTTATGACATCCACATGGTAGATAGCAATTTTCTACTGAAACATGGTCAAGAAAAACCAAAATCAGTCAGAGCCGAAAGTATAAAAATACCGGCCCATATAAAAACTAAAATGGAATCACAGGTAATTCCAAAAGCAACTAAACACGATTCCAAAGCTAATTCAAATTCGTGCTTACACAAATCACAAGTTGGTCAAATAAAAACAAAAAAAAATCATAGTCGGAGCCGAAAGTATAGAAATACCGGCCCGTACTCAATTAGTAGCAAAATTTAAAATCAACAAAAGAGGCACCTTTTACTGCAAACATCAAGAATTGGAACCTGGAGTACTAATATGAAATACACTGATCAAACCTGACGAGGATGGTCATGCCAATATTCTCCTACTGAATCCCAATGAACAAAATGTCTCAATTAATAACATGGGCATAAGCCATCAGTTGCAAAATATTAATAAATATAATATAATAAAATTATATCCGAACAAGGATCCTTTAAAGGAAAGATTACAAAGACTCAGAAATGAGATAGATCTTTCTCATTGCAACGCGGAAGAAGCGCACTCAATTCTAGACATATGTCGTTCCTAACTTGCACTAACGCTACAGAGCACGAAATTTCTATACTACCTGGAAAACCTACGGTCAACATAAGGACGTATAGATTACCTCAAGCTCATCGCGAGGAAATAAATAATCAAATCAACAAAATGCCAGACGAAGAAATTATTAGTCTTAGCTCAAGCCCATGGAACTCCCCATTACTGCTGGTACCCAAAAAACCTGATGCCGCAGGTAATAAAAAATGGAGAGTAGTTGTTGATTTTAGACGCCTAAACGACATAACGGTCGGAGATGCTTCCAGCAACTGGGAAAAGCTAAGTACTTCAGTAGTTTAGATTTAGCTAACGGTTTTCATCAGATCCCCATGAATAGGAATGATAAAGAAAAAACTGCGTTCAGTACAACCTACGGACATTATCATTACAATCGAATACCCTTTGGTTTAAAACGGGCACCAGCGACATTCCAAAGGCTGATGAATAATGTCACAATTGGTCTACAAGGTTTTGAATGTTTTGTATACATGGATGATATATTTATCTATGGATGTACCCTAGTAGAGCACAATGCTAAACTTGAAAACATTTTCGAACGATTACGCAAGCATAGTCTCAAGTTACGATCTGAGAAATGCCATTTTATCAGTAAATAAATAGCCTATTTAGGTCACCTGGTGACTGAAAATGGAGTGATACAAGATGCCTCTAAAAGCAAAGTAGTTAAGAACTATCCAGTACCCAAAAAGGATAGAGATATTAAATCTTTCTTAGGTTTCGTCGGCTATTACCGCCGCTTTATTCCCAACTTCGCAAAAATAGCCAAGCCTTTAATGCATTGTTAAATAAATGACGATTTCACCGAGTTAGTATCCGCCCCTATTTTGCAATATCCTCGTTTTGACCAGGAATTTTAGGTCACTTTAGACGCAAGTGAATTAGCAATAGGAGCCGTGCATTCTCAGGGCAAAATCGGTCATGATAAGCCAATAATCTTTGCAAGTAGAACCCTGAATAAAGCCGAGACCAGATACTCGACCATTGAAAAAGAACTGCTGCCAATAATATTTGCCGTTACGCAATTTCGCTACTTTTTTATGGTCGGAAATTTACCATTTGCACCGACCACCACAAGTTGCTTACATGGCTTATGAACCTAAAATATTCTACCTCTCGATTATTGAGATGGAGAATCAAACTAGAGGAATACGATTATAAATCGTTCATAAATCGGGTAAAACAAACCAAAACGCAGATGCCCTCAGCCGCCTCTTTCCTGAAAGTAGTAGTATTCAAGTAATGACGAGAAGCAAACAAATGGCTCAAAAAGAAGCCACAATCAATGAGCAAAACGTCACAATAATAGAGGAAAACCCCAATAACCTTCTACCCATTCGTGTAATTAAAGAAAAATATTTCATTTTATCTACTGCGGAAATCACTTTAGAAAAATTATTTAAAACTTATCTACCTGAAAATTATAATATTCTACCGGGAGAGATAAAAGCTTATAAAGAAAAGAACGCTACATACATAATAGGATGAGCTCCCTTACCATTTAAAGATCAATCTGACTAGGACATAGTAATAGATATATTCAAAAAATTTAAAGAATTGACCTCTAAAAATAAATCGATCCATATTCAAATTCCAAATTTAGATAATGTTTCCTATTTCAAACTAAAGCTTCTCTGTTCAAAAGAATTCCGAAATTCGAGTCATAATCCTATTTTTTATCTCGGGAAAATCATTCAACTAAATCACCCCGAAAAAATCGAACAAGTAATCACGTCACCCCACTAGGCGGACGTCAAGGAGAAAAAAAAGCGATAAAGAATTTAAAAAGAATTTACTTCTGGCAAGGAATGGCTGAAGATATTAAAAACTATATAAAGAAATGTTCTTCGTGTCAAAAACACAAATCTAGTTCAAACCAGGAAATACTTATGAAAATCACATCTACCAGTAGTAAACTATTCGAGAAAATATTCTCAGATATTGGAGGTCCCTTGCCTTCTAGTTATTTAAATAACAAGTACATACTTACCTTCCAAGATGATTTGACTAAGTTTTCAGAGGCAGTTCCCTTACCAGACGCTGAAGCAAAAACTGTCGCCGAACATACCGTAACCAATATGGTATGTAGATATGATTTATCTGAAGCTATTTTAAACTTGTAAAGTATTGAAAATACACAAACCACCCCATACCACCCGGAAACAAACGGTGCATTAGAACGGTGCCACCGTACTCTTGCCGAATACCTCAGGCACTACGTATCCACCGATTCACTTATATAGGATACTTGGATCCCCTACACAATGTTTGCCTACAATAACGCAACTCATTCAAGTACTGGCTACACGCCATACGAACTTTTGTACGGATTTCATGCAGAAATTCCTACCTCACTAAAACCCCGAAATTTCTTATAATTATGGAAATTATGCCAACGAATTAAAAGCACGCTTACAAACACAAACCTTATTGGAAACAAGAAAAAAGTAAAAGATATTACGGTCGAGTTAGCAAACCTAAACCATAAATGGAGACAAGGTCCTTATAAAAAGCCACTCTAGAAAAAATAACTTAGCTCCCCTATGGGTCCTTACGAAGTAATAGATGCAGTCTCCTCAGAAAATTGGATCGTCCGTATAGGAAATAAAAACAAAAAAATCCACAATAATCATCTAAAATTGTTCATGGACTAAAACATAGTCAATTCTTCTACAGGCAAGATGATCAGCCTCATAATAACTCTGACCTTACTTATCGGAATGACCAACCGAACACTTAGAACTAAAAGGTAACGGAATACTGGAAATATCTCCCCCATGCTACATATATACGAAGCGAATAATTAAATAAATACAGTCATACAGTCATACATCACTCCGGTAGAACACAAGCTACCCCTTAGTGATAGTATCCCTAGAACTATCACAATTAAAAATAAAAATCAACAGGCACTTTTCGAGTTAAGTAAAGATATAACAACACTGGAGAATTCTGAAAATTCCAAACTACACGAGGTTACCCCTCATAACGTGCATCAATACGTCTTAATTTACATAATAATAATTATCATCACTTCCTTAATACTTATATAGGTCACTATAAAAATCATTAAATCTAAACCCGCCAAGGAAAAAGTCAGGAAAACGAGTCAGATCAAGTAGAGGAAGATAACGAAAACAGAAATGTAAAAATAAATAAAAATCCTCTAACTAAAGCTACACATTAAGATAATCATTAATTCCCACTAAAATAAAAAAAAATAAAAATACATAAGGATCTAAAATAAGATTTCAATTAATATAATGTTAGTCAAGCAAAAGAAATCTCTCAAAAAAATGTTTACATTACTAAGAAATTATTTTGATAAAAATAAGATAGCAATTGGGAAGAAGCAAAATAATGTTAGTCAAGCAAAAGAAATCTCCATTGCTTATATACATAAAACTAAGAAATTATTTTTATAAAACCAAAAGAAAAACCTAATGTAACAACTTAGTAAATGGAAACTGTAGTATCTCGGAGATGACAATAATAAAACAGCACTGCGGTATACTAACTTTAATTCCAATTACCGCATATCTACATTATTTACTTAACTACAAACTAGGTATAATAGAAACATTACTACGGAGTGACGATCTGGACTCGTTGACGGCCGACTGCAGAGAGCGTTCATTGTCATCAGGGTCAAGTTCATGACGCCAACCGCCAGGCTGAATGTCCGATTTCTGACAGCACTTCCAGATATATCAGAAACCAAAAATGTTTTAATTAAAGAAAGAGAAATTAGTCAAACTGTATATACATTTAATATAGAACCTAGACAGATTTATAACCATTATACACATATACATAACATAAGTTTTCCACTTATAGAGATACTCAACTACTCATAAAGTTATGCATACAGATTGATGCAACCAATTATAATTAATATTTTCTTATATACAAACATAAACCTATCAATTGTAAACACCTATTTCGATACCCAAAAATGTTTTTTCTCTTCAAGAATGCAAAATTGTTTTTTTCAGGCGGAAGGTGTTATGAATCTGCATATCATAACCTTACCCTACATATAATTCACTAGAATCACCAACCACATGAATTCATTATAGGCTCAAAAAATACATATCGCAAAATCAAATTGCCCATACCTACCTTCCTAAAGTCAACAAGTAAAAAAGCTAATATTGGTCTCAAACCAATTCTTATGATACCCTAGATGAATGTCCATATGAAATTTCGTATGGGTACCCATTTGAGCAATTTTGATTTTTGCAGTGGTTTTTCGCATATATTTCTAGAACGGTTCGTCGGACAGAAAAAATGATTATAACCAATTTTATAGGATTTCATATTCTGAAGAAGTTTTTAGTACAATAAAAATGTCTTGGACTGATTGTTTTCACAGTATACGTAAAAACCCTAAATTTTTATATGCCAACACCAAGAAGGAGTTACCGGATTTAGTCCATTTTTAAAATGTTGTTTGCTAGTACAATGAAAACACCACGTATTAAATTTCAGCTCTCTATGTCGACGCGTTCTCAGGCAGTTTACAAATATATAGCGTAAAACGAAATATTTGTATGGCAACCCCACGAATGAGTTGCCCGGTTTGTCTCATTTTCGAACTTAATTTTACTTTTTTTTTAAAGTTCGTGTACAAAATTTCAGCTCCCTAAGTGTACGCGTTCTCGAGTTATCGTGCGCACAGACAGACAGACGGACGGACGGACGGACGGACATGCAAAAATCAAAATAACTTTTAATATTATTCGTGGGTGTCCAATCCATTTTGCTCTACCATCATTATTTCGAGGTGTTACAAACGGAATGACAAACTTAGTATACCCCTATAGATTTCATCTAGGGTATAAAAATGACAAACATATGTACATCGTACATACATAAATTTCAATCACATTTTCCTCAGTCACAAAAATGACAAACATATGTACGTCGCTTCATACAGGGTGTCCCGTTGAGATGGTAAAAAGTTTTAAGGGTCGAAAGTAGAGCCTATTTGCGATCGAAAATGTTATATAACTTTTTTTCGAGTACGCACTATTTTCGAAGTTATAGGCGATTTTCGATTTTTTTCGAAATTTTGAACCTTAAGTCACCTTTAGACCATAACTCAGTTCAGACTATTTACAGGACGAACGTTTTTTTGTGTTTTATTGGTAATATTACAGGCTCTCATTCGGTGTAACTCGGTTTTGAAAACGTTCACACATAATGGAAAAATTGGCGATTTGCTGCGAAAACATGTTTATCGTCAGAAAATTCATTTGTTTTCAATGTCATAAATCGCGAAAAGTAACCATGCCAACAACAGATGATCCGGTTCTCATAGAAAACATCCCTCATTTATTATATTTTATAAAAGTACAACACGATTAGTCCGCCTTAAGTATTGCCAGTGTTACAGCAAAAACTTGCCTGCAACATACATCTCATAACTTGAGCAAAACTAAATCGAATTGCAAGGCTGGAAGAAACAATGTACCTAAAGTTGGAAAATTAATATTTTTGGTATGCAGAAAGTTGCGGAGTATAAACGAGCATATCAATACAAAGTTGCAAGTCTCCCTGCATAGAATCCAAAATGCAATACAGAATTTTGTGATTTTGAATTTTCGAAATTCAACCGTTTTGAAATTGAATTTAACTTTAGCAACTATCCAGTTATGTTCCGAATCCAACGGTATATGCACCTTAGCTGTATGTCAAACAGGTTCGGAGGAGATAAAGTTCCCGCAAAACGGGTTTCCGGATTTTATAGCAATTCGAATTAATTTTGCTCAAGTTATTAGAGGTATGTTGCAGGCAAGTTTTACTGTAACTCTGGCAATACTTAAGATGGACTAATCGTGTTGGACTTTTATAAACGATAATAAATGAGCGATGTTTTCTATGAGAACCGGATCATCTGTTGGCATGGTTACTTTTCGAGATTTATGACTTAGAAGACAAATGAATTTTCTGACGAAAAAAATGTTTTGGCAACAAGTCGCCAATTTTTCCATTATGTGTGAACGTTTTAAAAATCAAGTTACTCCAAATGAAATCCTGTAATGTTACCAGTACAACACAAGAAAGAAAAAGGGTCGTCCTGTGAGCTACCTGAACTGAGTTATGGTCAAAAATGTTACTTAAAGTTCAAAATTTCGAAAAAATCGAAAATCGCCTATAACTTCGAAAATTGTGCGAACTCGAAGAAATTTTATATGATATTTTCGATCGCAAATAGGCTCTACTTTCGACCCTTAAAATTTTTTACCATCTCGACGGGACACCCTGTATATACATATTCAGTTGCAACTCTTCACGCCACGAAAATGATAAACATATGTACATTCGTACATATATAAATTTTCAACTGTCTTTCCTCAAGCGTAAAACGACTAACATGTACATCGCTACATACATACATTTTCGACTGCATTTCTTTATGCCACAAAAATGACAAACATATGTAAATCGCTACATATATAACTTTCAATTACTTTTCTCTGTCACAAAAAATTTATAAACATATGTACAATCTTACATATAAATTTTACGATCGTACCAAACAAAAGAAATAATTGGCCACCCGCAAGAAATCAACCTTTGTACTTCTTAACGTGTGTGAAAATATCAAGAATTATTGCATCTCGTGCAATTTGATGCCTATACGGCGCTTGGAATTTGCGATCGATTATGATCAAAGTCCATCGTGTAACCCGTGGAAATTCTAAATTTTACGTCATTGCCCCTAGGCAATAAACTTTGATATTTATGTGCATACCTATGTGGGTACTCTGTTATTGATATTGATCAATAATAGAAACTGTAAGCTCTTACAAGTATTTGGGTATCTGCTTGACGGCGGGCTTATCCTTTAAGAAGCATTTAGCAGACAAGCTTGAGTGTGCCAAAAACTCGATCAATGCGGCCTGGAGTCGTTTCATGTGTAGCAAATCTATTCCGCATATGGCAAAACTGCAATTATTTGACGCTGTCGCGCGCTCGATAATGTGTTATGCAAGAAAAGTATGGGGTTACAATCAATTCGAGGAAGTAGAGAAATTGCATCGCTATTTTCTTAAGAAACTTATGGGTCTCCCGAAAACTACGCCGAACTATATGCTTCGCCTGGAGTTGAGTACTCCCGATCTTTTCGTTTACACACTGCAATCCCACTTCAAGTATGTGTATAAAGTACTCACAAAACTACCTGATAATAGACTGCCTAAAATCTTGGTTGGGAAAATCATTACAACTGAGATTCTTTGGTTTGAAAAGTGGCAGGATTTTGCAACTCAGTTCAATGTAGATATAGATTTAGATAATGTTGCGAAAATACTACTGGACATTTTGGTTAAGGAGGAGGACTTTCTTGTGAAAATGAAAATTGCAAAGGGCAGAGAGAGCATAAGGCACGAACTATATAGCACTTTAGACTATGAGCTCGCAGGACGACGCTATTTCAAAGATAATTATCTCATGGAAAAGATAAGGTATATTATCAAATGTAGGGGGGGGGGATTAATATCTCTAAATGCCTCTCCATGGAGCAGGTCAGTGGCTATGCTCATTATGCAACATGTCTGAAGAAGAAAATCTGACTCATTTCCTGGCAGGTTGCCCTATCTTAGCTGAATTCAGAAGAATATACTTCCAAAAATATCGCCTGAACAATAACGAAACAATAGCATTGTTAAACGGTGAGGACTGGGACGTTTTATACCGGTATACAAAGTCAGCTATGAAGTACAGAAATATGCTTATTGCGGAATATAATTCATAGAAGTCCATATATTGGTATAGTTATCATAACTATCGTACACTTTTCTCCGATTACAGTCTGCTCTCCTTCAGAACCGCCGTGAATCATTTAAAGCGCACTGATCTATCTCATATGAAAGACTCATAATTTGGAAATTTTACATAGCACGTTATTGCCAGATTCGGACAAACGACACCATAGTCATTGTCTTAGTTTATTTTTTGTCTTTACTTCTGTACAGTAGCTTATTTCCTTTTTTCTTTTATTTTGTGTAGTTTTTGTATTCCTTTTTGTAGCAGTTTTCTATTTAGCGCTAAAATTTATGCTAAAACCCGTTGTGCAAACATAGAGTGGTAATACTTTAATTTTAGGAAAAGAAATAGAACCGTATTATCTTAATGTATGGTTTATATGTAATTAACCATAATAATAATTTTTTTTATGTGTATAATGACTCTTTTATTGTTGGCTCTTTGGCTCTTTTAAAAATACCTTAAAAATAGGTGGCAAAAGGCTCTACAAAGTGTAAAAAAATACGCTAGTTAACTAAATGTTGTAAAAAGTCAATAGGGACAAATAAAAACATTTAAAACAATTCAATAAAAACCAATATGTAACAAAAATGACACAAAAATGTAAAAACCAATGACACAAAATTCTCAAAAGAGACTAAAAAACGGACACAAGAATTTTGAAAAAGATCTAAATGATATACACGAATTTAGAACCAGTCCCAATTTTGACAATTAGGTACGTTGCAGTTCCAGGAAGCTCCAAATTTCCAAAATAATTTAACAAATGCTAATTTCCTAGACGATCGAGATTTCAACATATAAATTTCGCAATTTTGCACCGAGACCGAAACCGAATAAAAAATTAATAACCGAACGAACGAAAAAATTTACCAGATACCGTTATAGAGCCCCGCGAGAGCAGCCTGTAGTATCATAGGCCTGTACAAACTGCTCTCATCATCCCTCTAACTTGGCATCTCTAACAGAGTGCTTGTCCTTCCCACAGCACTTGCAAAAATTCCTAAGCGGGGAGAAGCCCCGCGGACTACTGTTGCAAATGCTGTGGCCTGTTATCACCAGCGAAAGACAAGAGCTCTATCCTGCACTGACGATAGTGGTTGCAATGTGCAGTTGAATGTGTCTGCGTTCGTTGCCAGATATTCGAGACGTAAACGTCTCTTCAACCTGCCAACGAAGTGGCGCTTAAGTGCATGTGCGTGGTGTTGTGGGTCAGTGTTCTGATTCCCATCCTCGACTCTCATATAGTACAGGTGAATTGTAGATTTGGCCAATGTCAACACAAAGCTAATCAAACAATTCACTCGACTACAGACCTTTGGTCCCCATAGAAACGATGTCCCAGTAATGCCGAGATTCGGGTTGATCAACGGACACATACCGCGCAGGAGATCCATTAGACCCTGCAAAGCCGGACAAGTGAAGAACCTGTGAAACAGGGCGCCTTCACCAGCACAAACTGTGCAAATCCTCTGAACCCGCCGGTCAATATGTGACAACTGATTAGGATGCACAAGGCTGTGATGCAGCAATTTGAATGCTACATCAGCATCTTTGTAATTAGAAGGATAACTGTAGATTGCTCTGCAAGTTATCCCTCCCATCACGCCCATATTCACCCCGAGGTGTGTTCGCCATCTGTTGTATCTTGTATACTCCGGAGGTCTTGCTGACATAAGCACGTCACGGAGCACACGTGTTGTAAGTGTGCTGAAAGGTGTGTGTGGTGGTCTGTTCAGAACGAAAAAATCTTCCAACTTAGTGCCAGGGTCACTGGTCCCAAGTTGGCGAAATCTCACCCGCGCAGAAGCAGCCAGGTCGTGTAGTTGTGCAGTGTTAGTGTTTATTGGAGAGTTTCCAGAGATATCAATAATATCTCCGAGAACTGTCAGTGTATGCGTGTCAGCTTCAAAACCCCGAGCATTACTGAATACTGAATCTATTAATTCAGGATTAAACCTGATTGGAATAGACGCGAATTGCGTGTACCGTAGAACATTACACGTAAGGTGAAATGCTGGCCTGATTCTGTCCAGGTCTGAATCATTGAGATTAGATCCTGTGGCCTGTCATGAGGATAAGGTGGTCCAACAGAGAGCAGGTAGTAATACTCCCCTATGCCGATCCCTCCCAGTACATTCACCCACAGTTGAGAAATCAAGCTGTCTCTCTGGCAAAACACTCTTTGGAGTGCACGCACTTGGAGACACCTTGATTTCACAACCAAGTCAGTGAGACCCAATCCACCTATCTTGACTGGCAGACAGAGCGTGCTTTCAGCAACCCATCGTCTTCCACACTAAAAGGCGTCTATCGCTTTTACTTGTAGAAGACCTACGCAGCCTTCATCAAACGTCTCAGACTTTAGCAGATGAACGATGGACGAGGTAATCAAATAGTTTATCACGACTGACCTACCCATTAAGGATAATGGAAACAGTCGACTATGCCATGAGTTGACAGCTCTAGAGAGTTTCTCAAGAGCGATGCGGCTATTATTTGATTTACTCTCGCGTCCGAGATACACACCTAAATACTTCAGGCAAGTATTAGTCCATTGGATGTTCAGTGGAGTATCTGTACGATCTCTCAACCTTCCACACCACAAGCCTTGACTTTTACTAAGGTTGATTTTAGCGCCCGCTTTACGTTCGAACTGTTCGAAAACAGCACGAGCGACCGGAAAAGCTTCATCTCTTGTCACGCAAATAGACAGATCATCCGCATTTGCCAACATAAGAGGCCTCACATTGGTATACGGCAGATGAACCGCATACTGTCCGAGCATTCGACGTAGATTCACCAATAGCGGTTCCAACGAAAGATCATAAAGCATGCCTGACAATGGACAGCCCTGTCTCATACCTCGATGAAACGAGATAGGAGCCAGAACTTGTCCTTGATGCTTAATCAAAATCGCTGAATCTCTATACAGTTTCCCGACGATATCGAGCCACCTGGGCGGAAACCCAAATGCCTCGAGGGCAGTCAAGAGATACTCGTGCGAGACACTATCAAAAGCCTTCTGCTGGTCAAGTGAAATCATGGCCATTTGTGTACTTGTATGTTCTTGGTAGGCAAACAAATGCTTGGCTACCGCGATATTGTCGTAGATACTACGACCAGGTACATAATAGGACTGTTCCGGGTGTATTACCGAAGCAATCACTGAGCGAAGTATCGCCCCTAATGCTTTGCAGACGATTTTGTAGTCTACATTGCATAGGGTTATTGGCCTCCAGTTCCCCATCCTCTGTAAATCTCCCTTCTTTGGAATCAAGCGCATAACAGATCTCCTCCAACTAGAAGGAAAGTCTGAATGTGTCTCAACCGCCGAATTGAAGACTTCCAAAAGGTCAGGAATTAATAAATTCCTGAAACGTATGAAGTGTGTCGCCTTAGATCCTTTGTCGTAGCAATCATATCCCCCAATGTGATTACTGTATCCAAGAGCTCCTTACTGTCTTCAGAGAAAGTGGGAATATTCTCAAGAAATTCATGAGTGGTCGAGGATGTTGTCGACGTCGATTCAGAGTAGAGACTACTGTAGTAGTCTCGAATATATTCTGATAGCTGTTGTCCGTTGAGGACTTGTCCCGATTCATCAATTATCGATTCGGCCTCACAAGAAGTAGTACGACATCTAGTCGCCTGAAAGAAGTACTCGGTTGGAGAATCGCCTTCTCTCAGCCAGCGCGATTGGCCGCTTAGCACATACTCCAAGCTGTGCTTGTAAGTCTGTGTCGCCATGCGTTTCTTTATTCCATTGAAATAAAGAATCAACCCCGGCTGAGTTGGGACAAGAGCTGCCACCAGAGAGACCTCCGCCGACAAGCTAGAAGCTTGATAGCCACTTCGATTGAAACTCGTCTCGATAGAAGACCGAATCTGGAGCTTTCCAACATCCCACCATTGACTAATAAAAGGAAAGTCAACTTTCCTCTCTTGCCAATCGTACCAGAATTCAGTGAACTCATTGATGAACTGTTCGGAATTCAACAAATAGTTGTTGAATATCCAGTATGCAGTTCTTCTTTCAACTAGAGTGCTGGTCGCCACTACACGAAGATGATCGCTAACGGAACACACTTCATGAGTGACACGAACCAAATGTTCTACTATCCCAGGTGAGACGTAAAGTCTATCAATTCTGGAGCCTGCGAGACTTCCATGTATATTTCGCGAGACCCTCGTGTATCCTCTAGTCGTAGGATGCATTCAACGATAAATATCCACGAGTCTGAAAACACCGACAAAATTCCTCAATCGAGTAGCATTGACAGAGTCAAGCTCAACTCCAGAGTGCCGACCCATTGAGGGATTCAGAGTGCGGTTGAAATCATCTCCTAGGACAGTTTCACCGCTAAAATTCACCAGACAGGACTGAACACTATCAAGAACTTGTCTTGTAATGACCTGGTCATGAGGAAGGTACAAGATTACTACCTTGATATTTTTGTCTTGAATGACAAAGTCCAAGGAAGAAGCGAAGCCTGGGAAGATATCTGTATAGACAGGAGACGATATTGTAAATTTGGTGGATACAATGATTGCCACCCCTGAGCCTCGGCGAGGCGCAGTTGTGGCAAACATTGCATAGCCAGTGTGTAAATAAGCATAGCGCTGAAGTTGTGTATATGTGTCTTGTGTAAAGTTCGTCTCCTGTAGAAGCGAGATGTCTATATCGAACATTTTGACATGTTCGATAGTGCTCTGTAACCTTGTAGGTTCACTTAAACCCCCGGTGTTGATAGAAGCTATCTTGCACATTCAAAGAGATAAGAAGCTCAACCGATGATTGTACGACGTCTACGGACGAGAAGAATCGACCAAGCCATGCTCCTGAATGAGCTCCTCCACCCTCCTATGGAGACGATCCAAGCGAGCTACATCGTTGTACTTCCCCCTCTTCTTCGAGTCCTGTTGTAGGAGTAGAAGTTGAGGAAGTAACAACTCTGGCCTCTCCAGCTCGCGTACAAGAATACTCCACATTTTACCTGAATCCTTCTTGTACAGGAGCTGGCCAAGAATGCTGCGAATTTTCTCCCTAGGAAGGGTTTCCATCCCCTTCGAGACCTCAAATTGGCTACCAGTCGAAATGGCGCTACCACACGACTCATAGCCACTGAAGCTCGAGAGACCAGTCTCATCCAAACCGGTCATGTCGCAGTCCGAAAGCTGCTCGATAGACACTTCCGCGTCTCTTGGAGGTGTACATTCCTTATTTAAATTGATGGACGCCTCCCGGCTGGTACCGAAAATACCCCGCCCAAGACCCTCGTCCCCAATTTTAATGGGAATAGCGCGAACGTTGCCATGAACCTTCCCAAATTTCCCTAGGAAATCCAGGAGGTCTTCATGACTGGCTCGCATTGGGACCCGGAAAACACGACCTTCGTGGGCTTTTCCCTGAGTGGGAACGGCACAAGGTGCCTACCATCCACCTCGATGCCCCCACGCAAAAGCTTGGTAGCACTACCGAGGGTGGTTGTATACACCTCAACCATTCCCCCAGCTATTACTCCCATGGAGAATAGCTCCTCACGAGAGATGACCTGCAAAATCGCTTTCAGGCATGCGCTCTGAGGACATCTATTGATGTGCTCGAACTGCATACCGTAGCTCTCATCCTGCCACCTCCCGTCGAAAAAGCCAGAAGACCCGCACCGGTCTTAGGCCGAGGTTTACCTGCGTCCAGTGGGGCTGGACGAGGAGTGATGCCTTTGCTTGTTTGGAACTGCCACTTACCTGTGCATATGACTGGAGTTTTTGGAGCTGTTGCTCCAGACTCTTCACGGGCAATCATATTTTTCTTGGCAATTGCCTTGACCTCTTCAATTGGGCCCTTAACGGCCTTTTCATTGGGCCCTTGTGTAGTTTATTCAGATGACGAGGAAGCCTTATTTCGTTTCTTCCTCCTTCCATTTAATTTGAGGGGATCATCTGTCCCCCCAGAATCACTACTGCTCGCATTCATTTAGAACACGGCAGTGTTGATTTATATTAATTTTTGTTTGTTTTTTTTGCTTATTTTTTTTAAATTTCAATATTTATTTTTAATTTTATTAATTGTTTGTTCCAAATGTATAGAAATTACATTAAAAAATTTTTGTTGCCATGGCAACGAAAAAATTAAATGAAATATTTTCCTCAAATGTCACTGAAATTTTATTTTGCACACATTTTTCACAATTTTTTGGGATTTTATTTTGTAAATAAATCACTACAAATTGTTCTCGTTGCTGTATGTCACCGCTAATAACACGCTATCACTTTTCCACTCTTTACTATGCCGGTTTCGCTTGGATTTTAAGGAGCTGAATTTGACACGTCCGGTCACTGCGGCAATAATACTTTTTTTTTATGTAAATAAGTCTCTTTTCTTTTTGGCTCTGTGGCTCTTTTCAAAATCCTTAAACTCAGTTGCAAAAGGCTGTACAATGTGTAAAAAAGACAGACAATAACTAATCTAAAATAACACAAAATTGGTCAAAAGGGACAACGAGAACAAATTAGACACTAACAATAAACGAGCAGAAAAAAATGAAACATTAAATTCTCAAAAGAGACTGTATATAACGGATAACAAAAATTTTGAAAAATGCCTAAAATATGAGAAAACAAGAAATTTATTACTTGTCCCAATTTTGACAATTGGGTAAGTGGCAGTTACAAGAAGCTTCAATTTCCAAAATAATCTAATAAAAATAATTACCTAAACGAACGAACGAACGAAAAAATTTACCCGAAACCGTTATAGAGTCCCGCAAGGGCAGCCTGTAGTATCATATACCTCTACAAACTGCCCTCATCATCCCTCCAGCTTAGCATCTCTAACAGAGTGCTTGTCCTAACCGGGGAGAAGCCCCTTGGACTAGTGTTGCAAATGCTGTGGCCTGCTATCACCAGTGAAAGAAAAGAGCTCCGTCCTGCACCGACGATAGTGGTTGCCATGTGCAGTTGAATGTGTCTGCGTTCGTTGGCAGATATTCAAGACGTAAACGTCTCTTCAATCTGTCAACGAAGTGGCGCTTAAGTGCGTGTGCGTGGTGTTGTGAGTCAGTGTTCTGATTCCCATCTTCGACTCTCATGTAGTACAGGTGAAATGTATATTTGGCCAGTGTCAACACAAAGCTGATCAAACAATTCACTCGACTACAGACCCTTGGTCCCCATAGAAACGATGTCCTATTAATTTCGAAATTCGGGTGGATCAACTGACACATACCGCGGACGAGATCCATTAGACCCTGCAAAGCCGGACAAGTGAAGAACCTGTGAAACAGAGTGCCTTCACCAGCACAAACTGTGCAAGTTCTCTGAACCCGCCGGTCAATATGTGACAACTGATTAGGATGCACAAGGCTGTGATGCAGCAATTTGAATGCTACATCAGCATCTTTGTAATTAGAAGGATAACTGTAGATTGCTCTGCAAGTTATCCCTCCCATCACGCCCATATTCACCCCGAGGTGTGTTCGCCATCTGTTGTATCCTGTATACTCCGGAGGTCTTGCTGACATAAGCACGTCACGGAGCACACGTGTTGTAAGTGTGCTGAAAGGTGTGTGTGGTGGTCTGTTCAGAACGAAAAAATCTTCCAACTTAGTGCCAGGGTCACTGGTCCCAAGTTGGCGAAATCTCACCCGCGCAGAAGCAGCCAGGTCGTGTAGTTGTGCAGTGTTAGTGTTTATTCGAGAGTTTCCAGAGATATCAATAATATCTCCGAGAACTGTCAGTGTATGCGTGTCAGCTTCAAAACCCCGAGCATTACTGAATACTGAATCTATTAATTCAGGATTAAACCTGATTGGAATTGACGCGAATTGCGTGTACCGTAGAGCATTCCACGTAAGGTGAAATGCTGGCCTGATTCTGCCCCAGGTCTGAATCATTGAGATTAGATCCTGTGGCCAGTCATGAGGATAAGGTGGTCGAACAGAGAGCAGGTAGTAATACTCCCCTATGCCGATCCCTCCCAGTACATTCACCCACAGTTGAGAAATCAAGCTGTCTCTCTGGCAAAACACTCTTTGGAATGCACGCACTTGGAGACACCTTGATTTCACAACCAAGTCAGTGAGACCCAATCCACCAATCTTGTTTGGCAGACAGAGCGTGCTTTCAGCAACCCATCGTCTTCCACACCAAAAGGCGTCTATCGCTTTTACTTGAAGAAGACCTACGAAGCTTTCATCAAACGTCTCAGACTTTAGCAGATCAACGATGGACGAGGTAATCAAATAGTTTATCACGACTGACCTACTCGTTAAGGATAGTGGGAACAGAAGACTACGCCATGAGTTTACAGCTCTAGAGAGTTTCTCAAGAGCGATGCGGCTATTATTTGATTTACTCTCGCGTCCGAGATACACACCTAAATACTTCAGGCAAGTATTAGTCCATTGGATGTTCAGTGGAGTATCTGTACGATCTCTCAACCTTCCACACCACAAGCCTTGACTTTTACTAAGGTTGATTTTAGCGCCCGCTTTACGTTCGAACTGTTCGAAAACAGCACGAGCGACCGGAAAAGCTTCATCTCTTGTCACGCAAATAGACAGATCATCCGCATTTGCCAACATAAGAGGCCTCACATTGGTATACGGCAGATGAACCGCATACTGTCCGAGCATTCGACGTAGATTCACCAATAGCGGTTCCAACGAAAGATCATAAAGCATGCCTGACAATGGACAGCCCTGTCTCATACCTCGATGAAACGAGATAGGAGCCAGAACTTGTCCTTGATGCTTAATCAAAATCGCTGAATCTCTATACAGTTTCCCGACGATATCGAGCCACCTGGGCGGAAACCCAAATGCCTCGAGGGCAGTCAAGAGATACTCGTGCGAGACACTATCAAAAGCCTTTTGATGGTCAAGTGAAGTCATGGCCATTTGTGTACCTGTCTGTTCATGGTAGGCAAACAAATGCTTGGCTACCGCGATGTTGGCGTAAATACTACGACGAGGTACACAATAGGACTGTTCCGGGTGTATTACCGAAGCAATCACTGAGCGGAGTATCGCCCCTAATGCTTTGCAGACGATTTTGTAGTCTAAATTGCATAGGGTTACTGGGCTCCAGTTCCACATCCTCTGCAAATCTCCCTTCTTTGGAATCAAGCGCATAACAGATCTCCTCCAACTAGAAGGAAAGTCTGAATGTGTCTCAACCGCCGAATTGAAGACTTCCAAGAGGTCAGGAATTAATAAATTCCTGAAACGTATGAAGAATTCTGGAGTCAAGCCGTCATAACCAGGTGAAGTGTGTCGCCTTAGATCCTTTGTCGCAGCAATCATTACCTCCAATCTGATTACTGTATCCAGGAGCTCCTTACTGTCTTCAGAGAAAGTGGGAATATTCTCAAGAAATTCATGAGTGGTCGAGGTTGTTGGCGACGTCGATTCAGAGTAGAGACCTCTGTAGTAGTCTCGAATATACTCTGATAGCTGTTGTCCGTTGAGGACTTGTCCAGATTCATCAATTATCGATTCGACCTCACAAGAAGCAGTACGACGTCTAGTCGCCTGAAAGAAGTACTCGGTTGGAGAATCGTTTTCTCTCAGCCACCACGATTGGCCGCGCAGCACAAACTCCAAGCTGTGCTTGTAAGTCTGTGTCGCCAAGCTTTCCTTTATTCCATTGAAATAAAGAGTCAACCCCGGCTGAGTTGGGAGAAGAGCTGCCACCCGAGAGACCTCGGCCGACAAGTGTAACGAAGAGCTTGTCAGCCGACAGATATACCTACATTCACTTGTACCTGAATGTAGATACATACTGCATCCGACACCCCTTTGTTACAAAATCATATCCAGGATATGTGTGGGTGGCTGCACAGCGAGTATGCCGCTAGCGATCAGCCGGCTTGGGGTGGTTCTTGCCGCCCACATCCCTTCTATGCGTGTAAGGCTGTGCATAGAGAAGTAAAATGTTTGACCGGACAGACAGACGGACAATAAAAAAAAACGCTTGAATGTGTGACTGCAGACGGACAGACGGACAATAAAAAAAAAGATCTAATGCAGGCTTCCTTCTCATGATGGAACCTGAAAACCTAAAAAGAAGAAAATTGATTTTATTTAATATGCTGCCAAAAGAAGGAGAATAGGAGACCTCAGCAACGCCGAAGAAGTGCTGATTCACCCGGAGAGCTTACAACGCTGGCCAATGGACGATTGAGAGAGAGTGAGAGAGCTGAGAGGGGTCCCAGATGTTATTGAGGCCCCGGCTTTGGGTAATGTTGGGCCCAATCGCCCCCATCCACCCTGGCTAAACCTCCAAAGCCGTGTCGAAATGCTTAGACCCATTTGTTTCTACTTGGTGTGTGTCTGTTCAATCTTCTCACAACATAACCTTGCCACCCCTCCCCTCCCCGTTTGGTCTTTCTTTTATGCGAACATAGCGACCTGATCAGCCAGCGGATGAATAGACGAAATCTGCAATAAAACGGGAAGAAAGAGAAAAAAAATATACACGTAGATATGAGATTTCAAAACTTTATAATTAGGTATGGTTTTACGACGACTCTTGTTCACAAACTGTTTACAATCCAGAAAGAGACATAGCTATTTTTTTTACACAGAAAAAAGATGACCACCTTGTGGCACACCCAAAAAAAACAAGACAGACTTCGTATGCTTTACCTACCTAATTTGCTCGAGCCCTAATCTGAGAAATCTTACATCTAAATCTTATCAACTTCACTATTAATGTTCCACAAAACGGACCAAAGTCACTATTTCTCTACCTCTTTCCTCTTCTTTTCCTTTCCCTATATATACATGTAATTTATTTCAAGTTTAAAAAAAAACGGCCTCTAGTAACTATGAAACAAAACTAATATTTGACCAGAAGGGTCCCGCATGCAACTTAACCTAAGACAATTGTGAAGGTTACCTCAATCTCATACTTGCACGAGCCGTAGTAAAACCCTTTCTTCTTCTCTGAGTGTCAATCAGGTGGAGCGTTCCGACAGGTAAATATTATAATGCACAACTGGACGAATTATTATCTCACCCGCCGAATCCGTGAGTTTCAATCTTTAAACCCCTGGATATCCTGCTGCTGGCAACGGTACTTCTAAGCATTTTCATTAATAGAGCACAATTTCACCTTTCTTTCTTGCAGACTGAATGCTGCCAAAAATGACACTGCGATAATCATGCACACATGTAAGCTACTGAATTCCTTTACAAAAACACTAATTTACATATTCCTTTTTGCAGGCTAAATGCTGCTTAAACACCACTGCGGCAATTATGCACACAGGTAAATTAGTAAATTCATTATTAAAGCGCAATTTCACAATTCTTTCTTGCAGACTGAATGCTGCTTAAACTCCACTGCGGCAATTATGCACACAGGTAAATTAATAAATTTATTATTAAAGCACAAATTCGCATATGTTCTAACTTGCAGACTGGATGCTGCTGAAAATGACACCGCGGCAATTATGCGCACAGGTAAATTAATAAGTTCAATATTAAAGCACAATTTCACAATTCTTTCTTGCAGACTGAACGCTGCTTAAACTCCACTGCGGCAATTATGCCCACAGGTAAATTAATAAATTCATTAAAAAAGCACAACTTTACATTTCTCTCTTGCAGACTGGATGCTGCTGAAAATGACACTGCGGCAATTATGCGCACAGGTAAGTTAATAAATTCTCATTAATATAGCACAATTTTACAATTCTTTCTTGCAGAATGAATACTGCTTAAACTCCACTGCGGCAATTATGCCCACAGGTAAATTAATAAATTCATTAATAACGCACAACTTTACATTTCTCTCTTGCAGACTGGATGCTGCTGAAAATAACACTGCGGCAATTTTGCGCACAGGTAAGTTAATAAATTCTCATTAATATAGCACAATTTTACAATTCTTTCTTGCAGACTGAATACTGCTTAAACTCCACTGCTGGAATTATGCACACAGGTAAATTAATAAATTCATTATTAAAGCACAATTTCACAATGCTTTCTTGCAGACTGAATGCTGCTTAAACTCCACTGCTGCAATTATGCACACAGGTAAATTAATAAATTCATTATTAAAGCACAATTTCACAATTCTTTCTTGCAGACTGGATGGTGCCGAAAATGACACTGAAAAGTTTGCCGTGACACTCCTGGACACAGCTAATTAGATTTTTCCTCGACACGACCACGAATTTCGCGATAAAATAAAAAAAAAACCAAAAGTACTGATATCGTCGCGTATCGACGGTTCAACTTCTCTCTTTCCACCAAAAATGAAAATCCCCATAAAAACTTTTACTAAAACTCTAGCGCTAAACTCATTAGATCCGCGGGCAATCAGAACTTAAACCAGACTCCCAATCCCTCAGGCAATCTCCCTACATTCCGCCGTTCTGTCTTTTCCACCGCACGACAGACGAGCGCCTTCGTGTACCACCGACTCTGTTCGTGTCTCTGGTGCCCACTGCTATACGAACGTTTTTCACTTTATGTGAGTTTTAAAGGCAAGTTAGCGCTGGTGCTATTGCCTGGGTACGGGTGTGTGTGTATTTTTTTTCGGTAGAAAGAATATTTCGTTTTGGAGCAAAATTTTCTGGGAATTTTTTTTGCATTTGTGGACCCGCTGCAATACATTACATGATGGTATCATGCGATGTATTACAGCTAGGCCAATTGCCGTTTTCGTCGCTTTGATGTGGTTGACTAGCGGTAAATGTTTTCCGAAAAATTGTATTTTGTGCTCATTTTGCGCATTTTAGAATTTTTGGACTGAAATTATTTTGCAGCTGTTGTTATTTCGTTTAGATCTGTACTTGTATGCGGGTGTGTATAAATATGGCTTTATCTTTGCAGGAATTTTCTAATATGAAGAAGCAGCATAAGGCTACTTCTTGCAAATGAATGAAATTTTACTTTTCAGGAATGTTCTAATATGAAGAAGTAGCATAGGGCTACTTCTTCCAAATGAATAAATTTTTACTTTTCAGGAATTTTCTAATATGAAGAAGTAGCATAGGGCTACTTCTTGCAAATGAATAAATTTTTACTTTTCAGGAATTTTCTAATATGAAGAAGTAGCATAGGGCTACTTCTTAAAAAATAAATAAATTTTGACTTTGTAGGAATTTTCTGATATGAAGATGTAGCATAGGGCTACTTCTTAAAAATAAATAAATTTGACTAAATTACATACTCTGGGAAATCATGGGGTTTTCTCTACAGACGTAGAGAAGCCAAACAAAAGTAGCGTAAGGGGGTATACGCTACAGCGTGGGGACGACCCACCGAGAATAGAGTCTCATGCCGGGCAAAACGAGGAAAGAAGAGAAAAGAGAGAAAAGAAAAAAAAACATGAAGGTCGACTCGGGAGGTGAACTATGAATATTTTTGCAGCCGCGCCCAACGTGGGGACGACCCACAAGAGTCTCAAGCCGGGCTTTGACACGAGACATATGTCAGGATATGCACTAAAAGGAATACATCCACCCACAACGCGCCCAACGTGGGGACGACCCACAAGAGTCTCAAGCCGGGCATACACTAAACTAAACGTCCCATCTGCGCCATAATCCTAGCTCGCCTTGAACGAGGGAGGACCTATCAACAGATAGAATTCGTCTATCAACTCGCCTCGCCCAATGAGCTGACCAGGAAGAAGTGCAGCGATCGGGTTATTACGTATGGAAATGTTCGGCTCGAAACTACGACTTCGTCGGTGAAACGCCGCTACTTATCGCTCTGTGATCTGCTGAATCCGGTCGCAGCACCCCGGAAATTCCCCCAATCCCAAGAGAGGAAATTGTTTCGTGACAGATAGAATTCATCTATCAACTCACTCAGGACGATGGAAATACCGCAAAATGCAGCAAGCGGTTTCAAGCTCTAAGGAAATTGAAGAAAGGACAGGAAAGTAAAACCCTTCAGATGAAGGCTAACCCAGAAGGGGTTAGTAGCAAAGGCTAAGACCATCTAAACTTGATAGTATAGAGATAATACACTAAAAAAACCTACGCTCGATAGAGACTTCAGCCACACCAAACACCACTCGGAAACCTTTTGCTTGGAAGCAAATTGAAGAAAGACAACAAAGAATAAAATCCTCATATCGAGGCTAATCCAGACGGGATTAGAGGTGAAACATCTACTCATTAAAGGTAGAGATGGGTTCTACTAGGATCACTGTCCTATAAAAATTTTCGCTCGCCACCGCGGATTAGGAAATAGTGAAGAAGAGACAGGAAAGAATAAAATCCTCATATCGAGGCTAATCCAGAGGGGATTAGAGGTGAAACATCTACTCATTAAAGGTAGAGATGGGTTCTACTAGGATCACTGTCCTATAAAAAATTTCGCTCGCCACCGCGGATTATGAAATAGTGAAGAAGAGACAGGAAAGAATAAAATCCTCATATCGAGGCTAATCCAGAAGGGCTCTGCAAGCGGGATTCCTACCGTAGTTTCCTACGCGTAGGGTACCGTGTGGGTTGAGTTTGAAACATTGTCGGACAGGGGAGGGGATAATGGTTGGACTACAAAAGGTGTATCACCCACCACTGATGGGGCAGTAGGAGGGCTATGTGATACACTATAGTTTGCAAGTGAAGCTTGCCGGATGCCTTATTAGGGCTACCGAGAACTAAACAACTTACATCAAGGCTTTATGTCCTGAGCATGGAAAATTCCGATGGAGAGACCCCTATCATTTTGCAGACGGTATGAAACACGCCCGATTCGCTCTGCAATGGCCGATTTGATGAACTTAGGTGCTAATTTGGCCGCAAAACGATCGACTGCACTACTTTGTACAAAGTTCCGAACGTACACAGTCTGTCCAGGTACAAAAGCTTTTTCTCGGGTTCGCAAGTTGTAGCCTACGGCGTACTTTCTATACGCCTCCGTAAGATGGAACTTTACTTCGTCGCGCAAAAGCTGCAGCCTTTGGTTGACCGGTACACACTCGACGGCCCCGTCAGGGTCTGGACTTAGCTCTCGAAGTAGTTGGTATGACCCCCCGCATGTTACTGGGTGTCGACCGAAGAGCAGAAAATATGGTGAGCACTTAGATGACTCATGCACGACGTTGCGGATGGCAAAACCGATCTCACTCAGGTGTTCGTCCCAATTTCGATGCTCTGTACCGACATAGGCGCGGATCGCTGCTAGGACTGATTGATTAACACGTTCTGATGCGTTTGACTGAGGGGAGTAAGCTGGTGAGAAAGTGTGTTTCACCCCGTAATGATCTAGCAGTTGAGCGAGTATTTTTGCGACGAACTGACTACCATTGTCTGAATGTACCATTTCCGGAACCTCAAACACTAAGAAGACCTTCTTCTCCAGGAATTTGACGATCCACGAGGCTGTGGCCTCGGGTATTGCCTCCAACAGCACGAACTTGGATAAGTGGTCCAGTACGATGAAGATGTATCTATTACCATCTCGACTGCGCGGATAAGGACCTAAAAAATCACAGAAGATACGTTGCCAGGGCAGATCGGTATTGCGTATCGCACCCAGAGGAGGTTTTAGAGACACATTGGACGGCTTAATCAGTTTACACATTTCGCAAGCGTTTGTGAACTGTCGTACTTCTGAAGCCATGCTCGGCCAGTAATAATGACGACGTAATTTCTCTAAGGTTTTTGCGAAACCGAAATGTGCTGACATGGGAGGACTATGCTCGGATTTAATCAACTCGCCGGTAAGACTATCAGGGACCCATAGCTTCCACTGCCCCTGCTCCCCTGAGACGTTGTTCTTTGGACATGAAAATGAAATATAGACCCTACCATCGCTAATTCGTAAGTTCCGAAACCCGCTTGGATTAGAAGTGATACGCTGGATCCTCTCCGCGTACGTTTTCTCATGGAACGCAGGTGACTTCAAATCAAGCGAACGGACTTGTGCAGGATAAACTAACTCGCCCATGTGTTGTTCTGCGGCCTCGTCAGCAAATGACCTGGAAAGAGCATCAGCCACCACATTGTCTTTACCTTTACGAAATTCAATGTGAAATTTGAAGGCCTGAAGTTTGAGGCTGCAACGAGCTAGCCTGCCACATAGATCCCGTTGGTCTATGAGCCATTTGAGGCTAGCGTGATCCGTAATGACCGTAAACTCCAGTCCTTCCACATACGGCCTGAACATTTTAATACTCAACACGGCGGCCAGACACTCTAACTCGGTTATACTGTAGTTGCGTTGAGCAGCGTTCAGCTTCTGAGACATGTAAGCGATAGGATGCTCATCCCCATCCACAGAACGCTGAAACAGGACGCTCCCAACCCCGGTAGTACTAGCGTCGCACTGAATGAAAAAAGGCTTGGAGAAGTCAGGATTTGCGAGCACGTGGGCGGTCATCAGACACTGTTTTAGCTGTTGCAATGCCAGTTCAGCGTGTTCGTTCCACTCAAACTTGGTGTTTTTCTTTAGAAGATCCGTCAGAGGACTAGCGATGG
Organism: Dioctria linearis; assembly: GCA_963930735.1. Classification (NCBI taxonomy): domain Eukaryota; kingdom Metazoa; phylum Arthropoda; class Insecta; order Diptera; family Asilidae; genus Dioctria; species Dioctria linearis. Next base: position 72,099 of record CAWVNZ010001068.1, read on the forward strand.
TAGCAAAACGTGGAATGAACCTCCTATACCAGCCGCATACTCCGAGGAAGCTACGTATTTTCTTGACATTTGTTGGCCTTGGCAAGCGCTGAATAGCAGTGACCTTATCGTGATCAGCTCGCAAGCACCCATCCCCAACTACAAAGCCGAGATATCTGACCTCTCTCATGCAAAACTTGCTTTTCTCGACGTTGATCGTCAGACCGGCAGTGCGAAGCAACGACGCGACTTCCGCCAAAAGCCTTAGATGTTCGTCGAACGTGGAGGAAGTAATGAGTAAGTCGTCGAGATACACCGACACTCGGTCATGCAGTTGGTGAGGGATGACCTTGCACATCAGCGTGCACATCGTTTGCGGAGCGTTGCAAAGTCCAAACGGATGCACCTTGAACTGGTATAGGGGTCTTCCCGGCACTGCGAAAGCAGTTTTATCTCTTGACCCCACAGTGAGAGGGATTTGCCAAAACGCATCTTTCAGGTCTATAGCAGAAATGAAAATTGTCTCCTGGAGTCTACTAAGGAGTCCATCTATAAGAGGTAACGGAAAGGCATCTGGGACTGTTACGGAGTTTAATTTTCGGGCGTCAAGACAGAGGCGCACTTTACCGTTGGCCTTCTTAACTAAAGTCACTGGTGACGACCATGAACTTTGGCTCTCCTCGATGACCCCTAACGACAACATTCGGTCGAGCTCATCATATAAGGATTTCTGCACTGCTGGGGACACTGAATAGAAACGTTGTTTAATGGGCTTCGCCAGACCAATGTCTATCTCATGCTCTACCAACGTGGTGAGACCCAAGCCTTGCTGGCTGAATGATGGAAAGGAGGTGATTACCTCTTGCAAACGTTGCGACTCGTACTCCGGAAGATCGTGCTGTTGCGAACAAGAAGCTGAAGCTTTTGGCAAGGAATGAAGCTCCCTCACCATGACAGGTCTTAAACCGAATGCTTTCCAAAAATCGATTCCCAGGTATAGGTGTTGCTGAAGGGAGGGATGTGCAATCGGGCAATACGGGTCTTCTCGCCATATCTTACGAGTACCCGTATGTGGCCCAGGACCTTTTGCTGCCGCCCATCAGCGGTTGAAACGGAAGACGGCATCGAGTGGAACGGAATGCCCATCCTGCCCAGAAAGCCCTCTGCTCCAGCCCCGAGCACACTCACATTAGCACCGCTATCCAGTAGACCTCGTATCTTTTGTCCCTGAATGTAGACATCGGCATAGGGACGGGGATCCCAAGGATCCTCTTCGTCAGATGCTACTGTTTCGGCAATGGCCGCCTTTATGACTAGGCGCAAGCTGAGGTACCTATGTGTGCGTGGGACAATCCTGGAGGAAAAGGACCCCGAAACCGGTGGGAACTCGCTACCACAAAATGGTGCATCCTCTATATCTGAGGTGGAGGTTGAAGTATTATCCTCCGAGAAGGTGCAACTATAGATTTCTGAAGGACCGGGCTCCGAAAAATTTGTATGATAAGACGTGCTTTGTGTGCTGGAATTCTCTGTCTGAGTGGCGGAGCTAGACATGTTTACTTTAAGGCTGTTAACAGGTTTAGAATTCAATCTGGGTTCGCGAGTTTTATGTTTTGGGAGCGCTGCAGCATCGCTGACAGCTCTACGCCGTGAAGTTAACGGTAGCGATCGGGCTCAGTGTTGGTAGCCGCTTCTTCTGTCGTGCGCCTGAAGGTTTGGCTTGGAGTCAAACGGCGCTGGCCACCTACAAAATTTTGACCCCTGCCTTGGTTTCCCGACAGGCAAGTTCTACATTTCGTTTTAATTACCCCCACTGCACCGCATCCATAGCAGAAGACTCTCTGTGGCCCTAGTGGACAGTTGACGTAGACATGACCTTCCGCCGAGCAATTCCCACATGTCACTCGAGATCTAGCGGGTCGGTGGATGTCTCTCTGAGCATTACTCAGGACGCCTCGCGGTGGAACTTCAATGGCATCTAACTGACTGGACAAGGTGTGATTCAGATACGGCGTATCTGAATAGATTTCATGCACTGCTCGTCGCAGTGCAACCGCCCGCGGCGAGCCTATATCGGACCATAATTTTTCAAATCGGTTACACAGGTCCCTCAAGTCTAGCACGTTATCAGTCTGATAAAGGTATAACGCCTCCTGTAAAGCGGGTGTCATGTTACGTCGCAGTATTTCCACCAGCTCGGCTTCTGGAATCGGCATGCTCATTTTGGACACTAAAGCGTGAACCGCTAATCGAAAATCACTGAAGGACTCGTTAACTCCTTACCTCCTTGACTCAACTAGCTTGCGAATTTCGTAGTCAGTTTCCTGGCTGCGGAATTCGCGTAGGAGTGCTGAACGTAACTCTTGCCACGAGTGCGTATGCTGATTTCGTAAATATAACCAATACCAGTTGGCAGCTTTCCCGGTGACGAGTGTGTGAAACCCAGCACACAGTTCGGAGGCGGATACTTGTTCTAATATTGCCAGCGATTCTACCCGAAATATGAACTCTGTCACATCCAAACCGGAAGTGCCATCAAAATTTAACTTCCAGCGGAAGACAGGACTGTGAGATACGCTATTACGGTCCCTCGCGGCTGGCTGTCGAGTATGAGTTGGAATGTTAAGCGGAGAAACAAATGGACCCGATAAAGGTGGTACACGAGACCCAGTATTACTTTGTCTCGGCAATGGAGGTACTCCCGTGACTGGACCTCTATTCAAACTTTCCAACTGATCGTTGATCGATGGAATACGTGACCTTGCCGACATTGGGTCAGCAAACGTGTGTGGTATATCAGTGGGAGCTGCTTGAGCCCTCTGCTCTTCGAATATTGAAAAGTCCAGGTACGACTCGGCAGGCGAGTTAGGTCCCGGTAAGTTCACCGCAGCGCCTTCGGTAGTCAAAACTGTTTTCGACTTAGCACCTGTCAGCGGCTTAACCCCTTGACTATCTGTGCTAATCACAGGAACTGAGAGCATTGCTCCTCCAGCGCCCTCGGCCACGGACTCGGTCGTAGGCTGAGAAGCCTCGACACGGCTCAGGATATCCACCAAGGTCTGGATATAAGCTTGCGCCTCAGACTGGACAGAGGGAGATGTATTACGCAGCCGCTGGGCTCTATAGAGTACATGGAGCACCTGACTGGTATAAGGCGAACGACCTTCGACGGTTCGGATGGGGTCCGAACTCAGGTCACGATTCAGAGCGTCGACTCGACTGATAATATATTCTAATTCGCGCGCTGGATTTTTATGGGCGTGAGACTTGAAGGGTGCTCTACCGGATTCCAACTTCTCGCCCTCGTACATTTCCGTGAGCTTACGGCGAGCGTTAGCGTCAGCAGATCTAAGGTTGCGTACAACAAATTCGACCTCAAGCTCGTCCGGTGATAAGAAGGAGAAGTCCATCCTGGTATGAAACTCAATGACAAATAAACTAACAAAACAGAACCCGCGAAGTAATACTCTGGGGTTGATATCAAAGGAGAATTTCCCGTGGATTATGCTGAATATATAAAAAAAAACGCATCTATAGTAGTGCCAAGAGTAGTTCAACCAGCGATTGCACCCAATACAACAGGGAAACAATGATGTGACTACTCACGATAATTCACCTGAAAATTCCGCCAAGTATGGTAAACAGAAACAAACCCAAAGGGCGTTTAACGTTTTACAATGATACTGCGACCGGGAATTGTGCCAAATATCTACGTATATATAAGAAACCACAAAACCTTTATGATAAGGCCAAAGATGATGCCCAGAAAAATTTTGCCGAATGTATACATAAAAGGAAAGAGAAGAAGAAAAAAATGCGTTTGTACTAATGTCGCGATAATTCAGATGGAAATTGTGCAAAATAAAACTAAAAAAAAAAACGTGTCTATCCTAATGCGAGAGAATATTCACCTGGAACTGTGCCGGGTATGTATATATAAAAAAAAACACCGAAGAAAAGGAATTTATAAGTGTGTTTATCCTAATGCTGAAGGTAATTCAGCCACAAAAAAAAATTGCGCCAGATATATTTATAAAAAAAAACGTTTAATAATAATTTCAAAGAAAGTTGTGCCAAATATCCATATACATATAAGAAAATGCTTTTATACTATACGTTGATCATTTGTAAAGAGGGAGGTTGGCTTGGCGGTTCGGCGACGACAGTATGCCCGTTCAACACACACAAAAAAAACTTGTTCTTCTCCAGCCCCGCTGGATTTAAAAGAAAACTCTTCCTCTCTCAACGCAGAATATTGCTCATCGAAGCCCTTCGGTTAGTCCATACTGTGATCTAACAATTGTAGAAAACAAAAATTGTGGAACCGGAGCCTGAAGGGCTGCCGTCCCATGTTAGGATGATCAGGACGAATACTCTCTTGCCAAGGATAAAATATCAGAGAAGACGGACAACGTCCATCAACTTGGCAAGAGACTGAAGTCAACAGATCGAAGGCAGAGGTGAGTTGTCAGCAAATCAGTGGCTGCCAGTACTCAGGCGAGAAGCAGTAGCCGGTGGTATGTATAAATAACTCGAGATAATTAACAGGAAGTAACGAAAATGGAAGCTCATGCCTGCCAATTGTGACAATACAAGCCTCAAACAGCCTTACAAAACCCAAAATTAAATGGCTCACAGCCCGAAACAACATAGGAATTTAATTAAATACTGGCTTCTCCCTGGAACTAACAGAGGTCCGCGGAACTAATTTCAACAACGTATGCCTCGCATACAACGCTGACTGACCACCGCAAACCGAACAACTCACCCTTACACTAGGGAACGTCAAGAGGAATTACTGAATTTAATACTGATAAGGGAAGAAGGGTTTGAACAAAAAAAAACCTGGTGCGAAGTAGCACACTAAAACCGGTAAGCTGACCCCAATACCCAGACAAAGACAAAATCAAAAGAAGAACGTCGTTCAACAACTTGCCAGGTTTGGGTCAGCTGACCAGCTCGTCATGCAAGTAAAACTGAAAAGTGGTCGTCATCTCGGCGTCCACGAGCCGAAGCTTGGCTTCAAAAGTGGTACGCCTCGCGCACAAGACTCCCTTGTTGCCGACAAGATGAGCACTTAAACTAGGAAACTGTTAAATTTAAGGTAGAAATTGACTTAGACTTGGCCGAAGGCAGTTTACGATCGCACATACCGCCGGAACCATGGTCGAGTGACCCAGCCGCGATGCAAAGGTCGGGCCTAACGAGAGCCAAAAGGGAGCAATCATGGAAGTAACGCACTCCACAGAAGCACGAAGAGCTCTGCGTAGACCCAGCATCTTGTACCCGCCAGGCAAATCACTTGCGTCAGCTTTAAACATACTGAGGTCTTACAAAACAAAGAAAAGTTCTTATAGTGATAATAAAAAAAAAAAAATCGAGAAAATAACATTGAAATAGCAATTACATTCTAGTCAAGAGAAGCTTGACTAAATGCGAAGAGAAAAAAAAAACCAAAGTTTGGGTGCCATTTGTAACGACAAATGGGCGACCAGAAAAAAAAATCACTAAAAATAGTGATTGCACTTTAGTGAAGAAAAGCTTGACTAAAGCAAAAAAAAACCATTTGGGCGCCATTTGTAACGAAGAGCTTGTCAGCCCATTTGTTTCTACTTGGTGTGTGTGTGTTCAAGCTTCTCACAACATAACCTTGCCACCCCTCCCCTCCCCGTTTGGTCTTTCTTTTACGCGAACAGCCAGCGGACGAAAAGACGAAATCTGCAATAAAACGGGAAGAAAGAGAAAAAAAAATATACACGTAGATATGAGATTTCAAAACTTTATAATTAGGTATGGTTTTACGACGACTCCTGTTCACAAACTGTTTACAATCCAGAAAGAGACTTATCTCTGACCTGCATAGCTAATTTTTTTACACAGAAAAAAGATGACCTCCTTGTGGCACACCAAAAAAAAACAAGACAGACTTCGTATGCTTTACCTACCTAATTTGCTCGAGCCCTAATCTGAGAAATCTTACATCTAAATCTTATCAACTTCACTATTAATGTTCCACAAGACGGACCAAAGTCACTATATCTCTACCTCTTTCCTCTTCTTTTCCTTTCCCTATATATATACATGTAATTTATTTCAAGTTTAAAAAAAAACGGCCTCTAGTAACTATGAAACAAAACTAATATTTGACCAGAAGGGTCCCGCATGCAACTTAACCTAAGACAATTGTGAAGGTTACCTCAATCTCATACTTGCACGAGCCGTAGTAAAACCCCTTCTTCTTCTCTGAGTGTCAATCAGGTGGAGCGTTCCGACAGGTAAATATTATAATGCACAACTGGACGAATTATTATTTCACCCGCCGAATCCGTGAGTTTCAATCTTTAAACCCCTGGATATCCTGCAGCTGGCGACGGTACTTCTACGCATTTTCATTAATAGAGCACAATTTCACCTTTCTTTCTTGCAGACTGAATGCTGCCAAAAATGACACTGCGACAATCATGCACACATGTAAGTTACTGAATTCCTTTACAAAAACACTAATTTACATATTCCTTTTTGCAGGCTAAATGATGCTTAAACACCACTGCGGAAATTATGCACACAGGTAAATTAGTAAATTCATTATTAAAGCGCAATTTCACAATTCTTTCTTGCAGACTGAATGCTGCTTAAACTCCACTGCGGCAATTATGCCCACAGGTAAATTAATAAATTCATTAATAAAGCACAACTTTACATTTCTCTCTTGCAGACTGGATGCTGCTGAAAATGACACTGCGTCAATTATGCGCACAGGTAAGTTAATAAATTCTCATTAATATAGCACAACTTTACAATTCTTTCTTGCAGACTGAATACTGCTTAAACTCCACTGCGGCAATTATGGCCACAGGTAAATTAATAAATTCATTAATAAAGCACAACTTTACATTTCTCTCTTGCAGACTGGATGCTGCTGAAAATGACACTGCGGCAATTATGCGCACAGGTAAGTTAATAAATTCTCATTAATATAGCACAATTTTACAATTCTTTCTTGCAGACTGAATACTGCTTAAACTCCACTGCTGCAATTATGCACACAGGTAAATTAATAAATTCATTATTAAAGCACAATTTCACAATTCTTTCTTGCAGACTGAATGCTGCTTAAACTCCACTGCTGCAATTATGCACACAGGTAAATTAATAAATTCATTATTAAAGCACAATTTCGCAATTCTTTCTTGCAGACTGAATGCTGCTTAAACTCTATTGCTGCAATTATGCACACAGGTAAATTAATAAATTCATTATTAAAGCACAATTTCACATTTCTCTCTTGCAGACTGGATGGTGCCGAAAATGACACTGAAAAGTTTGCCGTGACACTCCTCGACACAGCTAATTAGATTTTTCCTCGACACGACCACGAATTTCGCGATAAAATAAAAAAAAAACCCAAAAGTACTGATATCGTCGCGTATCGACGATTCAACTTCTCTCTTTCCACCAAAAAAGAAAATCCCCATAAAAACTTTTACTAAAACTCTAGCGCTAAACTCATTAGATCCGCGCGCAATCAGAACTTAAACCAGACTCCCAATCCCTCAGGCAATCTCCCTACATTCCGCCGTTCTGTCTTTTCCACCGCACGACAGACGAGCGCCTTCGTGTACCACCGACTCTGTTCGTGTCTCTGGTGCCCACCGCTAGACGAACGTTTTTCACTTTTTGTGAGTTTTAAAGGCAAGTTAGCGCTGGTGCTATTGCCTGGGTACGGGTGTGTGTGTATTTTTTTTCGGTAGAAAGAATATTTCGTTTTGGAGCAAAATTTTCTGGGAATTTTTTTTGCATTTGTGGACCGGCTGCAATACATTACACGATGGTATCATGCGATGTATTACAGCTACGCCAATTGCCGTTTTCGTCGCTTTGATGTGGTTGACTAGCGGTAAATGTTATCCGAAAAATTGTATTTTGTGCTCATTTTGCGCATTTTAGAATTTTTGGACTGAAATTATTTTGCAGCTGTTGTTATTTCGTTTAGATCTGTACTTGTATGCGGGTGTGTATAAATATGGCTTTATCTTTGCAGGAATTTTCTAATATGAAGAAGCAGCATAAGGCTACTTCTTGCAAATGAATGAAATTTTACTTTTCAGGAATGTTCTAATATGAAGAAGTAGCATAGGGCTACTTCTTCCAAATGAATAAATTTTTACTTTTCAGGAATTTTCTAATATGAAGAAGTAGCATAGGGCTACTTCTTAAAAAATAAATAAATTTTGACTTTGTCGGAATTTTCTGATATGAAGAAGTAGCATAGGGCTAATTCTTAAAAATAAATAAATTTGACTAAATTACATACTCTGGGAAATCATGGGGTTTTCTCTACAGACGTAGAGAAGCCAAACAAAAGTAGCGTAAGTGGGTATACGCTACACAAGCTAGAAGCTTGATAGCCACTTCGATTGAAACTCGTCGCTAAAAGACCGAATCTGGAGTTTTCCAACATCCCACCATTGACTAAGAAAAGGAAAGTCAGCTTTCCTCTTTTTCCAAACGTGCCAGAAATCAATGAACTCATTGATGAACTGCTCGGAATTCAACAAATACTTGTTGAATATCCAGTATGCATTTCGTCTTTCAACTAGAGTGCTGGTCGCCACTACAAGAAGATGGTCGCTAACCGAACACACTTCATGAGTGACACCAACGAAATGTTCTACTATTCCAGGTGAGACGTAAAGTCTTTCGATTCTGGAGCCTGCGAGACTTCCATGGATATTTCGCGAGACCCTCGTGTATGATCTAGTCGCAGGATGCATCCAACGATAGATATCCACGAGTCTGAAACACCGACAAAATTCCTCAATCGAGTAGCATTGACAGAGTTGAACTCAACTCCAGAGTGCCGATCCAGTGAGGGATTCAGGGAGCAGTTGAAATCACCTCCGAGGACAGTTTCGCCACTAAAATTCACCAGACAAGACTGAACACTATCAAGAACTTGTCTTGTAATGTCCTGGTCATGAGGAAGGTACACGTTTACTAACTTGATATGTTTGTCTTGAACGACAAAATCCAAGGAAGAAGCGAAGCCTGGGAATATATCTGTATTGACAGGAGACGATAGTGTAAGTTTGTTGGATACAATGATTGCCACCCCTGAGCCTCGGCGAGGCGCAGGTGTGGCAAACATTGCGTAGCCAGTGTGTAGATCAGCGTAGCGCTCAAGTTGTTTATAAGTGTCTTGTGTAAAATTCGTCTCCTGCAGAAGTGTAATGTCTATATCGAATATTATGATATGTTCGATAGTACTGTGTAGTCTTGTATGAGCACTTAAACCCCCGGTGTTAAGAGAGCCTATCTTACACATTCAAAGAGATGAAAAGCTCAAACGATGAATGTTCGACATCTACTGACGAGGAGAATCGGCCAAGCGATGCTCCTGAAGCAACTACTCCACCTTCCTATGGAGACGATCTAAGCGAGCTACATGGTTGTACTTCCTCCTCTTCTTGGACTGCTGTTGTAGGATTCGAAGCTGAGAAAGTAACAACTCTGGCCTCTCCAGCTCCTTTACAAGAATGCTTCAGATTTTATCTGAGTTCTTCTTGTACTGGAGCTGGCCAGGAATTTCAAGGATCTTCTCCCTAGGATTGTTTTCCATCCCCTTCGAGACCTCAAATTGGCTACCAGTCGAAATGGTGCTACCACACGACTCGTAACTACTGAAGCTCGAGAGACCAGTCTCATCCTAACCGGTAATTTCGCAGTCCAAAAGCTGTTTTACAACAACCTTCGAACCGCGGGCACCACTATCGTCCTCCTCCGAGTGGGGCCGCTTTGGAGCGACTGGCTTTGCTGGCTCTGGAGGAGGCAACATCGCCCGGTCCACCTTCGTCTTCCTCCTCGTCCTCTTTTTTTTCCTAAATGGCTACTCGACTCCTCGTCGGAAGTAGCCGTGTCTTCACGTGCCGACGTGGCACCGTTTATAGCCATAATTTCTTTTGCTTCTGAGAAAACTTCAGGCACCTAAACCACTGGCTGCTCCAAAACAGCAGGTTGAGTGCCGGCCGAAGGCTCCCTATCCAGATCCACTACTGTAGTAGGGGCTTCCTTCGCGGGAACCCTCGGTTCAGCCTTCTTCCCGGTTCTCCTGGGGCAGTCAGCAATAAGATGTCCTACCAAATGGCAAGCATGGCATTTCGCTTCGGTGCCCACGTCTATTCAGTATCTCGAGCCGGATATGCTCAGGTAAAAGCCTGACAGAAGCGAGCACCCCCCTATTTAAAGTGACGGACGCTTCCCGGCTAGTACCGAAGATACCCCGCCCGAGACTCTCGTCCCAATTTTAATGGGAATAGCGCGAACCTTTCCATGAACCTTCCCGAATCTCCCAAGGAAATTCGAGAGGTCTTCATGTTGGGCTTGCATAGGGACCCGCGAAAACACGACCTTCGTGAGCTTCTCTTATAGCGGAAATAGAACGAGGTGTCTACCCTCCACCTCGATTCACATAAACTTTAATTTACACGGTTGCCATGTTGTCATGGCAATGACCAAAATACATTAAATTCGATTTAATTCCAGGACTGTGACTCACTTTTAAATTTTTTGCAACTGAATTTCACAATTTAATTATAGTTTTTTCTTAGAAAAAAGTTTATTAATAACACTTCAATTCACAGCTGGTGACGCTAGTAACACTTTTGTGCAGTTTCACCTGTATTTTTACTATTTATTAGTCAGAGCAAAATTTGAAGTCCGCTCTCTTCAGAATAACAATAATAATAATATTGATAAATAATTACAAAGAAATGGAAACTAAGCATTTCTGATCAATATCAATGAATTGCAAGTCTAGATATTTTACCTTGCCCGAATAAATTATTTTGCCTACCCTGGGAAAAATCGATTCATGTGGAAGGGAGTATCACCCTATGTTAATTTTTTAAATAGAAAGACGAGTATCTGGATAGGAAAATTCAGAAGTATTTGCACAAAGATCAGAAGTATTTGCACAGAGAAAGTATTACTACGTTGAAGAAGTGTTGTTACGTGCTACTTTTTGCGCGCAATCACTCCCCGCTAGAGATGGAGAAGGGTTGGGCCTGAAACACCTGTGGGCGCCACGTGGTTTTAGAGTCACAGTTGAAAATTGCGAAGCAAAATAAAAGAAAATTAAAAAAAAACAAGGTCATTAAAAAACACTTATTTAATTATTTATAAATCTGTGGGAGCTTGGCCAGGCATCAAAATATACAATTTCGCCTAACCAACATACCTAATGACCAGTTAATTAAATCGCTGAATATTTATACTCAGAATATTTGAAACTAATAATGATCCATCTAAATACGAAATAAAAAAAACACAGTACTTAACTTTGTTTCCTTAGGAGGGTCACGCACCACGTGTCTACTACGCTTCTCCTTGGTTCAACTCCACTATGAATTTTTTTTCCTTTCTCTAGTCCTCTTTAATTTATTTTCTTTTTAGCTTCCAATCTTCTCAAAATCCAAATCTTCAATTCTTTCCAGTTATTATTTTGACTGATCTTTACTTTTCTTACCTTTTCCGCAAATTTCTAATGGCGTGTTTTATGTAGCACTCACTTCGCTTACCTCCCGACTTGAATTTCCCTTGAGCTGTCCGCTTCACATACTTACTTCTCGAATCACCCAATATTACAGCTTCCGATCCATGTTCACCGTATTTTATATAGGGAATTTTTTCTCCAATTGGTGAGACATATGGCGGTAATTGAACTGGGTTTTGAAATTTAATTTTGCTCTTTTGATGTTACTTTTTTTTTGCGTTCATTTAAAGTTGCTTAATACCATACAGGAATGATGTTTACCTTTTCGTGAAGTTTGCTAAGTTGCATTTTAACGTTTTATTCTTTTGACGCGTAAATGTCTATGTCATTTTAAGTTTTGTTGACTGATTAACGTGTCGGGAAGTTATGCTTTGGGTTACGAACAACTCGAGTAAAGAGCTGATGTCAGAGGTAAGTGCGAATATGATATGATATCTCTAATTTCATCCCTCAATTTTGGGCTATGGATTTGAATTACGAGGAGATTGAACCGAGGTGGTAAGATATTGTATCTAATTTTATATATTACTTGATTCGCGATAATTACGGCATTTTCTTATAAATTTTACTTTTCCTCTTTAGAATATTGGTTGTATATTGCGCAGTTCACTGCCCGCCTTACATCATCTTAACAAATTTATTTCAATTGTTCCATCTAACTTCCTAATTATGTATGCAATAATACAAATTCATTTTCTATCTGTCTATCTAATCTATCATTTAAATCTATTTCTAGGAAACGGATCACGAAGCTTTATATTTCAGGGAGTATCCAGCATGAGTAAAATAAAATAGCTCACAATAAGAACATTCGGTGAGTATTGGTATAATTTGTTGGTCCATTTCGTAAATCTTGCAATTTCAGGTGAAGTCTGACAGGAATCCAGTAGTACCAGCAAAGCCCGAGTAAAGGCGTAAAGGCTCAATGTATGACCAGAAGGAAGAAAATATTACGCGTGGATCTGAACGATTCTTCTCAGCTGCGACACAGGTAACTCACTAGCCTCTTTGCGGTTTCATCTGAAAATTTTAAATTCCTTTGCAGAATTATTCTTATAGGATGCTTGGGGACGTGACGACACTCATGCAGAGTACGTAACACATACAAAGAGGACGACACACCTAAAGATAAGTGACCCTGTTATTATAATTATATCCTCGCTAATTGTTTCTTTATTTATTTTCCTATGATATCAATTTTCTTCAACTGAGAGTGGATTCGCTATGTAACAGTGTTAGAAAAGTGTTGAGAAGTATTTTGCCTAAGTGTTATTAGCGCTTAGAATTTTTTGTGCATTAAAGAAGTATTCAGAAATTGTATATTAAAGATGTTTTTGTTCATTAAAGGGTATTCGAATTTTAACGAAGTTTT